>JBBPOM010000940.1:0-15680 GCA_038091455.1 Leccinum uliginosum | reverse complement strand
CTACGCTGTACGCAAACAAAGTGCCTTTGTTCTGCTTCCGCAGAGTAGAGAGCAGAGGAAGCGCTGCGTGTGCTGTTTCGCCACCGACGAACTGGATAATGAGGAAGGTCAGATGCCAGCACAGACATCAAATAGTACGGGATACATGCATGTTCGAAGAACGTCCGTCTCACGACGGTCTCTGCGACTGACCCTATGAGGGGGACCTTCAGTAACGCATCAAGAATGTCGGGCGCATGGTCCACGATTGTGTCACACGAGATGAGTCCGTACACAAAGTAAGTGCGGAGAAGCGTGAGAAGAGGCGGCGAGCTATGTTGCGAGGCGGTCTCCGCGAGCTGGAACGGGGGCGAGGGACATGATTTGGCGTCGTAATACAGAACGAGCACTGTGCCTCCAGATAAGGCGGATGAAACCAGGAGCGTTGTTCGGAAGAGATGTCGGGTGCGGGTCTTGAGCTGAGGTGGAGGTGGAGGTGTGGAATATGATAGTCTCCGGGCAGCATGTCGGACCACCAAGGACGCACGTCGTATCGAGTACATCATGGGGTGCAATTGTTGAATGGCTGGCTATCGAGTTCATGATCCGAATTTAAACGTGGGCTTAGTGCAAACCATATGAAAGGCCCCCAAAGGTCCTTCCGACTCCCATTTCAATCCGGTACGGGCCGATTACTGTTCCGAGTCGTATCAACCACATTTGTTCTAATTCACTGCCCGATCAGCTCCCTGAACTCGACTCCCCACTGCTCATTCCTTTTCACGTCATCGACAAATGCTTCGAACTTCTGCATTCCGCCCGTGGCCGAGGCGCTCAGTGCACTGCCAATCGCGACCGCTTTCGTCAGAGCAGCGACCGCACGCATAGTGCTCCTCCTCAACTCCGCTGCCCGCTCCAAATCTTGTTTGACCGTGTCCTTTGTGACAGGCGCACCGCGCATGGTCGTCTCCAGCGCAGGCGTCAGTTCATCCAAGTGCGTGATAAGAAGAGGAATACACAGCGCGAGGGAAGAAAGACGGGAGATGAGCAGATGTGAAAGCACTTTGATTTCATCCGATGGATCAGAGAGTGCCGGAAGGAGATGCGTGAGATAGGTCGGAAGGTCAACCTTGTGCAGGCATGTATCCAACTATTCGAAAGGTTAAATCGCGAGTGGGCGTGAATATTGGCGTTGGGCTTACTAATGTGTAGAGCGTCTCCCAAGCGGTTTTGCGTGCTTCAAGTCCATCGTCAACCTTGTGCGTCCATGGACCCATCTGTACAGTCCGGATAAGGTCCGGGTTGACCTTGGTCTCCGCGTACAGGGTTGGAAGAAGGGCTTGCAGGTGATCTCGAACAAGATGTGGCTTCGTCCGTGCGGCAGAATTTAGCGCGGAAAGCGCGAGCCGACGGACAGTCTACATGGAAGCGGTCAATTCTATACACGATCTCACATGGAGGGAGCGATTGCGCACTATATCACTGTCTTTCATCAAACTCAAAAAGTCCATGATCAGCGGTGCGAGAAGCTCGTCATACGCGGAAGAGCTTTCAGCGAACGTGTATCGAATTGCCGAAACAACCGTAGCGCGGACGGCGGGATTCTCATCGCGTATACATGCGTGGAGCTGGGGAAGGTAGCGTGATGGGTGTGTTGTGGTCAGTTTTCCCAGACATGCCGCAGCGACATTTCGCGTTGATTCTTCAGAATCCGAGGTAGAGTTGTGGAACAGAGGTGTCCAGATAGCATCTGCAACGGGTTCCAACTGTCCGTGAGAACAATGCGTCACGACCTGTGGAAGATGACACGTTTAGCGGATAGGCTCGAGTCAGAGAGAATTGCTGTATCCAACCTCCTTGAGAGCGTGAAGGGATAGAAGCCGCTTGGACGGGTCTTGCTCCGCAACCTTGAGAATTTCCGGGAGGAATTGGTGCAAGTTCCCGATGGCAATGTTTCCTTTTTTTTTTTTACAAACTTAGCACTGCAGGCCTTTTATTTTTCAATCAAACTGCTCACCAGCCGCGAATGCAGCCGCAGTCCTGATCTCTTCCTCTTCCGCAGAAAAGTGGTTGATGGCATTGTCGAACACATCGTGTTGGATAGACATGTCACTGGAAAACATGAGATGACGCAACCACCAGTTGGCAGATAACACTTACATGAAGCGACCCAGCTCTCCCAAAATCAGCAAACTGAGGACAACAGAAGATGACTTGGCTTTCGACGGTTTCTATTCATTCAAGCATTCAGACACTGGCGAGTAACACAAAACAAAGGATCGTACCTTGACAACCTTGGAGAACTCCGCAATCGTCCCAGCAGCGACGCCTTGGGAACTCCTGACGACCTGCCCGACGCACTTTGCGATGTTGGTAGGACTTCCTTCTGCCTTTGCAGACTTCTCGACTCCAATGACCAGGTTAGGAACCACATGCGTCGCAATTTGCCTGTCTGCCTGCACCAGGGCAGAGAAGAAGGCAAGTAAAGAGTCAAGAGCCGCTCCGGAAACCAGGGGCGAGTGAGCGATCTTATATATATCAGTGAGTAGTTCTTTTTCAACTACCGGGAACGTGATGGAAGGTGATAGTTCCAGAAGAAGAGCGAGAATGGAAAGTGCTTGCGAAAATAGAGAAATATCTGAAGTGCCGATGTAAAGCTTGATCTGAGGAATAAGAGAAGGTGGGAGATCGGCAGGTATTCCGGATTGATATCTATCGCGCGTGTTTGTTAAGCTATCGTGAGGCTGGGGGAGAAACTTGCCTTTTTAGCAAGGTGTCCAGGGCGGTGAAAACCTCTGGCTTTCCACCTCGTCCACTCTTCTTTAGTAAGACCATGATCCATTCCAAGCAAGAGTTGACCCATTGGTCACTGATATCGACGTCCCGAGCAACTTTTGTGACAACCTTGACTGCACCGGCAGTGTTGCCACTGGTGCGGCATATTGCTTGCCACTCCTTTCCACCCTTGGACTTCATCATCTCTGTAGCGCATATCCAAAGGTCGGCCACGCAATCTTCCGCACAACTTCGGACCTCCGCATCCGTATCGTGTGTGCTTAGCCGCTGAAAAGCTTCATCGTAGACCCGTTCGGTCCAATCACTGTTCCTCACCGGTCGCATCGCATTTAGCAAGGCAGAGAAGACACGAAATGCTTCCGATGCAACTCGAGGGTGACGCTCCCTCAGAGACTTGAGAAGAACAGACGTAAGTGTTGGTAGCGACGAGTTAAATACTGAAGGTGCATGTGTCGAGAGGAATATGGCAAGGAACGAGAGGCATGTCAAGTGCAGCGTCGATGTTGTTGTAGTCGGAGACTGGGAAAGTATGCTTTTCGACGTGGCTACGATCGGTCCAACTTGGCTGGACAGTGATCCTGGCAACACACCAAGGAGAGTGTAGAGTAGCTGGAACCCAGCCTGTACAGTTGCCGGTGCAGTCTTGGGCGGTTTGAGCTGACCAAGCAAAGCTTTTGACAACGCAGGGACTTGTGATCGTAGAAGCGTGTAAGGCGTCTCCTCAACATCCATCCGCTCCTCGCTATCGCGCTTCCTCTTGCCACGGGCAGTAGTGTCTCCATCCAAACTTTGGGGAAGGCCACCATACATACTCGTTTGACTCAGAAGTGTCACATAAGCGGCCCACACCTCGAGGCGAACCGTCTCTTCCCTGTCGTTAAAGCGTGATATCAGGACGGCAGAGACGGTCTTGTACAGAGAAATCAGCAATTCCGGACGAGTAACAATCACTGCTGATAGTAGCTTTGCCGCAGAACGACGGATCTTGTATGACGTATCTTCGTCGTCAGAGTACCTAGAGATAATCAATATCGCAGGCTGAGTCTCAAACGTGTAAACGGACTGGTCAAGCTCTCCGTCATCGTCCTCATCATCGGCATCTGCCATTTCCTCATCGTCCCCATCGTCACCGCCAGCGTAATTCTTGCATACCGTCAGAAGTGCTTCCGTGATGCGAATCGATTTGAACTTACAGGGTCATACTTGATATATTGAGTCCCTACTTGTACCATGGAATCCACGAACGGTGTGGCCTCTCCAGGAGACCTCAACAGCAAAGTCTCCAAAGCCTTGTATACGTGAGCAAAAAAGTAGACGTGTAGTCGCATATACGCTACCTGCAAGCATCCCTCCCTCAGCTCATCATCATCGCGTTTCACTGCCTGAAGTAGGCCAGGCACGATGTCCCCTAACGACGGCGTCAACTGTTGCGGTGATTGCCTGAAGATCGCGGCGACCAGGTTCACTGTAGTCCTCTGTTGGTCTACGTTGGCGTTCGCTGCGAGAAAAGGTAAAATGCTGTCCTGGAGTAAGGCCACAAACAAGTCTGGTGGAGCGACGGGGACAAATTGAGACAGTGTGAATATGGCACGTTTTCTGACAGCAGGACGTGAATGTGTCAGGAGAGGAGCAATGGCGACGAGTGGTTGAGGGTTCAAAGAAGGATCGGCAAAGTGGGCTGGAAAGCGGGTGATGAGGATCGAAAGAGTCGATAGTGTCTCCAGTAGCGTCTCGGGCGGGGTGTCGGACTGGAATGAATGTTTGTCAAAGAAAAGATTCTTCAGGTGATTATCGTACATTAGCAACTTGTACAAGCAGCTTTGGCGTGAGCTTTGCACATGCTTTACCAGCGATCTTGCCGTCTGGAGGGAGTTCCGACGTAATCGTCTTTAGGGCTATGAAGTGGCGTCAAACCCATCAACTAGGACGACGCGAAAGTGCAAACCAAGTCCTGATATATCTCGTAGCTCTTCGTCCTTTCCGACCGAATAATTGATAAGACTGTCCACGACAAGTTCCATTTGGTTCTCTCTGATGATCTTGATAAGTTGTCCGAGACTTGATCCACGCGTGTGACGCGATTCTTAGCATGATGAAGCCAACTCGGAACATGGATATTAAACACACCACTTTACTGCTTGGTTCTTGACCTCGGAGATTGTGTCTTCAACGAGTTTAAGAACCTGGCGGAGAACTTTGTTTTCAGTGGTCTCATCGCCGAAGAAGCTGTTTGGATCCTGCTTGATTTCTAGCATTAGATCGTTCAATCCCATGAACCTGTTATCCAAATCGAAAACTCAATAATCAACTAATCTGACGCGTCTATGGAGTAGAAGATCTCCAACCTGAAGTCCTGGTCGGTGGACTGCATCTAGAAATCCTTAATGTGAACTGCCGGTGCGTACGCAAGAAAGAGAATGAATACTTTTTCCACCAAACTATTCATTAGATACGTCTTCGTCATTTTGGAGAAGGGTCGGGTGAAAGACGCTGGCGACGAGTTGGAACTTTGGGCGCAGACAGGAGCCACCGAGCCTTGCCACTTGTTGATTCTGCACCGCCACCACTTGATAAGCCAACCATTTTACTAATGGTCTTTCGCAATCTGTCTACATACTTTGATATACAATTCGTCAATAACAACAGGGTGCGTGATCTTTAATGATACAAATGAGTGTGAAAAGTGAGAAAGAACAGATAAACTAAATCATATACTCAGTTAAAATGGAGGAAAGTGAACTTCAAGGCGATTCTTTTCAAGCAAGGTGGCCAAAATTTAGCCGACCTCATTCATGAATTCATCACTGTCGGATCCCAGCCAGCCAGCATCCGACAGCAATTTTTGCGTGTTCTCAATGTCCGGTTTGATGTCTCCGTTCAGTGGTGCGAACCACTTTCTAACCTTGCTCCTCACCACACGGAACTCGACACACCAGAATAGCCCATCGTCCTACGTTTACGTTATCACTTGTGGGACAAGATCCGATCACTGAGCGTGAGTTTACTTACATATCTCGTCTTTCCTTTCTTTGCCTGGCCCACGACTTTGCCGCAGTACCATTGGCCATCGCTGGCACAGATCCAGACACTGTCACCGCTCTGAGGACGAATTAGTAATGCCTTGAGGTTCTGGACCCACTTACCCTGAAACGATATGGCCACGGCTCGTTGAGTTCGTCAGGGTGCATTTCCGAAAATATCGGGTCTGCCCATTTGCCATCATCCCAGGTGGCGAGATCGATGGGTTGTAACGGTACAACAGGATGCCCCTTCGCTGTACCGTAATAATGTCCGTTGGCATTCGGACTGAAGGTCGTTGCCGGAGACATAGATGTAGTAGAATCTGCTAGATTAAGCAAGATTAAGAGAACTCGGAATGACGTTGGGCATCGATGTCAACTATGGCTCTTATACGCTGTAACGGTGGTTGGACCTGAGTGCACAAGGCACAGGTCTCCACAGCTTGTGCTTTCCTTTGTTGTGTGTAAATATGGAAATCTGTAGAATGCGCGTTGATGAGAAACAATCAAAGGCTTGTACATAACAGTCACCTGGGAACACAACTTGAATGGTTGCTAAAATCATTGAATTCTCTTGAAGCGTGCAACGGACTACAATGCAGAGTCTTGACGGCACGGGGGCTGCTGCTATTGATTCAGAATGAAGGGATAATAATGTTCTATGTACAGGATACGCAAGCCTCTTCATGACGCAGATATCTTCGACCAAAGATTCACAACTTCCGAATCGTTGCACTTTCGATGCTGTTACATACGACGGTCGACCAAAACAGTGTGTGCAGTAGTAAACACGACCAGTAAGTCCGACATTGTTGAGTTGGAAGCGAAGTGGAAGCGATAATAATGAAGCGAATCCGGTCCAGGTCAAGACGTTACTAACTTAAATTCCTTCAAGTCGACTGTCTATCGGGCTTGCCGTCACCCGTGGTACTCCCCAAGAACTTTGGCATATTCACTCCTGCACGAGACCATCCGACATGCTTCAACAGGCTTTTGCTTTCGAGCGAGCTGTTGTGACGCCGTACACCTTCGTAACTATCTTTTTGCCAGCCTTCTTCAGTTTCTATGCCATGGCCGTACTGGTGCAATTACCCCGTACGAGGTTTTACCGAGCCGCACTCCTGCCCATAGTGTGTTGGTCAAGTTTCCGTGCAAGCATGTCGTTGGATTTCTCATGGAATCATCCACGTTACGTTTACCTGAATCAAGGGCTAGCAGTAGGTGTTCATATTCATTAGGATTGCACAGGCTCAGACCCTATATTATAGCTGGGCATGTTCACTAATTCAATGCGAAGCACGGTGTGGATGTTGGCACAGCTGCCGTACTCTAGAATACCCATTTGCAAGGCGGACGACGGTACAACTGATCGCAACGGAGATACCCACGGGCAGAGTGACGTCTCCGTCTCTTCCGTGATATATAACGCCTGGAATCTGGTTTCAAATCTGAGGGGAATTGGATGGAGCCAACCTCAAAACATGTACATCCCCACGCCGCACTTCCGAGTGGAATCTCGACCAATATTTGCCTTGCTTTGTTTTTGTCGGTTCATCTTCTTGGTGCTCGTATTCGACATCGTGCGCGAAATCACCCTTTCGTTCGGAGGTGACACCTTTGGAGCAGCAGAAGGCGGTACAATCTTCGACTCATCGTTACCTGCACCGGAACGATACCTGAAATCGTCAATTGTTACACTGCTTACCGAGATCAACGTATACCTTATCATCGACGCACAATATCATCTGTATGCGGTGTTATTCACGATGTTATTCTGGCAACATCCATCAGAATGGCCTCCTCTTTTCGATTCACCTTGGCTGTCAACTTCGCTCAATCGTCTCTGGGGGGAAAAATGGCATCAGCTCTTTCGTGAAATTTTTGTGGAGGTTGGAGGTAAACCATTGGAGAAATATCTTGGGAAAGCGGGGTTCGTCATAGGTGCTTTCACCATTTCAGGTCTTCTGCATGACGTTGGAGCGCGGGGAATGGGCCGTGGAGCGTACACGCTTCCAATAGCAGGATTTTTCGTGATGCAAGGTGTTGGAGTTGTGATGGAAGTTGCATGGAAAAGGGCCACTGGAAAACGAGTTGGTGGGTTCACTGGTTGGCTGTGGGTATGTTGCTGGTATATTTCATGGGGAAATGCTCTCGTGGATGCTTGGGCAAGGTCAGGTTTGCTTGGGTCTGAGTTCTTCCCCGAGGCTTACAGGCCTACCACGCTGTTACTGAAATCGATATCTTGTGGTAGATGCCTTGTTGTCTCTGTTTTCATCCCTTTACCTATCTAAAGATATCGTGGATTGACGCACCATTCTCGAACGCCCAACCGTGACGTTAACGTTGAACGTTAACCTGTGCGTAGTGAGAAATTAATAATTAAGATATTCAATTTCCAGTTTTGTATAGAGAACTGTGATGAGACCAATTTTTCCAAGTGGAACTCCAACCGGGCAGATTGGTTCATTCCAAGGAATGAAGGATGCGGACCACATCGTTTTAATGCTGTAATCGTCTCTCACTTGCGACACCGCCGTCGTGTCATTCGTCCAACCATTTTCTTCGCGTCGGGTTCGCATTTTGTTTCAACTAGACGCGAGCCTCTCATTACCTGGTCACTCTGAGCAGCAGGACCCATCTTACGGCCGCCTCACGATCTACATCGTGTTCTTACTTCATCCCTCCACCCTAGTCGGCACCGCCGTCGCGTCGCTCGCCCGTGGTCGAGATCGGGGTCGCATCCTCTCATTAACCGCAAGCCCGCGCCGTCGAAATCCCGGATCCTCCAGTGAGTTATCCTCAGAACTCCGTTAACGGAGCCCCGCCGTCAATTTTCTGGATTAAAGATCCCGCCTGCCAGCAAGATCGGTCGTTGGTTCCGAGATTCACCGCTGAGTGATCCTCGACACACCATCCGCTGACCTGAGGCCCCCGTTATATAAAATCTTCGAACGGAACTTATCTGTCGGGATTACCGTTGAACGTTGAACTCTCACCAAGGGCTCTGGTATATTCATTCCTGCAACATGCGATCGGACATGCTTCAGCAGGCTTTTGCTTTCGAGCGTGCTGTTGTAACGCCGTACACCTTCGTAACTATTTTATTGCCAGCCTTCTTCAGCTTCTATACCATGGCCGTACTGGTGCAATTGCCCCGTACGAGTTTTTACCGAGCCGCACTCCTGCCCATAGTGTGTTGGTCAAGTTTCCGTGCAGGCATGTCCCTGGATTTTTCGTGGAATTATCCGCGTTACGTTTATCTCAACCAAGCTCTGGCAGTAAGTGTTCATATTCGTTGGGATTGCACAAGCTCAGACCTCGTTATATAGGCGGCCATGTTTACTATCGTAATGCGAAGCACGGTATGGGTGTTGGCACGGCAGCCGTATTTTAGAACACCCATTTGCAAGTCGGACGACGGTACAACCAGTGATCACATTGCATATGCCCAGAGGAAGAGTGACGTTCCCGTCTCTTCCGCGATGTGGAACGCCTGGAATCTGGTTTCAAATCTGAGGGGAATTGGATGGAGCCAACCTCAAAACATATACATCCCCACGCCGCACTTCCGAGTGGAATCCCGACCAATATTCGCCTTGCTTTGTTTCTGTCGGTTCATCTCCTTGGTGCTCGTATTCGACATCGTGCTCGTAATCACCCTTTGGTTTGGACGTGACACCATTGGAGAAGCAGAAGGCGGTACAATCTTCGACTCATCGCTACTTGCACCCCATCGATATCTAAAATCGACAATCATCACGCTGCTCACCGGGATTAACGTATACGTTATCGCCAACTCAACGTACAATCTAAATGCGGTGTTATTCACGATGCTATTGCGGCAACATCCACTGGAATGGCCTCCTCTTTTCGACTCTCCTTGGCTTTCAACTTCGCTCAATAGTCTCTGGGGGAAAAGGTGGCATCAATACTTTCGTGAAATCTTTGTAGAGATTGGGAGTAAACCCTTGGAGAGATATCTTGGGAAAGCTGGTTTCGTCATGGGTGCTTTCACTATCTCGGGTCTTCTGCATGACATTGCAACGCGGGGAATGGGCCAGGGAGCACACCTTCCAATAGCGGGATTTTTCGTCATGCAAGGCGTTGGAGTCATGATGGAAGTTGCGTGGAAAACATTTACTGGAAAACGAGTTGGTGGGTTCACTGGTTGGCTGTGGGTATGTTTCTGGCTTCTTTTGTGGGGAAATGGTCTCGTGGATGCTTGGGCAAAGTTAGGTTTGTTCGGATTTGAATTCAGTCCGGAGGCTTACAGGCCTACGATGCTATTACTGAATTGGATATCCTAGAAAAAATGCCTCACAATGGAGGCCTCACGGTTTCTGTTTTCATCCCTTTACCTCTTTACCTACTTATCGAAAGATATCATGACTTGACTTTGAATTGACGCGCCATTCTTGAATGCCAACGTTGAACGTTACCCCTGTTGCGCCATCCAAAATATTCAACTTCAAGCTTCGACTGTAGAGAACGGGGCTCTGACCTAATCTTCCAAGAGGTTTCAATCCCTCAAAGTTGTCGTTTACCGCCTCAATATTGTTCACTTGAAATTAGGTTTGATCGTGCCATGACAGCAGAGTCAACAGAGCCTTCTGTCACATCAGATCGCTACAAAATCTGTCCATCAAGGGATCCTTTTGCACGTCCACACGAATGTGCTCGGGTATCCACCCTCCCACTCGCTCTCCCCACCTCACTTTCAGGTGGCATCCACCTCCCCTTACCTTCTACCACTCGCCATGTTGCCTGTTCTTTTTGTTGTGTATCCTACCATCATTCAAGTTGTATTACTCATTTGACTTTTTCCGTGTCTTGGAATCACCAGAGGGAAAAAAAAAAGTCAAATTGAAAGGATGATATATAGTAGACGAGAAAGTGATCGTTATCTTGAATCTGGAGTCAGAATATACACAAATATACACAAACAAGATTGGCACTATTTGTGCCAATCCCCGTCAATAGGATTCAATAATTCGGGCCCAACCGTCACACATACTAATACCCCCACTGAAACACCCTATGACATGGCATGTTACTACATGCACGATGCCCTCCCCACCCGCGCTGAACCGCGTTGTAATACGACGCCGCCATCACAATATTTATCCGGGTCTGTCGTTCAACTCCGAATTCATGCCGCGTTACATCTCTCAGAGTCTCTCTGGTTGGACACGGACAGCGTCGTTTCAGGGCTACATCGATCGAATTTGATCCACCATTTCGATCCCTCCGCTCGCGAAACCGCCGTCGTGTCATTTGTCCGCCGTTATCTTCGCGTCGGGTTCGCGTCCCGGGCCCGGGCCTGCCTAGAGGACGCGAGCCAAATCATTGCCTATCACTCTGAGCAGGCATTGCGAATTCATTTTACGATCACGATCAGGACTCGCGGTATAAATTGTGTTCTCAGTTCATCCCTCCACCCTTGTCATTCATGCCCGTGGTGCGCGTCGGGTGGCGTCCCTCTGATGGACCGCGCCGTCCGGCGCGCCGTCGGAATGCGAAATTCTCCAGTGAGTGATCCTCAACACGCCGTGGCTAACAATGCCCTCTTCGTCAATTTCCGGATCATAGATATTTATCCGTCGGGTTTTCTGATTCACTCATAATCTTCACCACGCTGTTGACGAGTCCCCGCCGTCAGATTTCTGGGTCAAAGATACCGGCCACAAGCGAGACGCGCCGTATCCGAGATTTTCCAGTGAATGATCCTCAACATGCCGCTAACGATACCCTATTCGTCAATTTCCTGATCATAGATATTTATCCGTCGGGTTTACTGTTTCACTCCTAACCCTCAACACACCCACCGTCAAATTTCTGGATTATTTAAACTCATCTCTCGGGCTTGCCATTGCAGTCTCATGCCCACTGGAAAGAGATCTGACATATTCACTCCTCCACCAGTCGATCGGACATGCTTCAGCAGGAATTTGCTTTCGAGCGAGTTGTTGTGACGCCGTACACCTTCGTAACTATCTTTTTGCCAGCTTTATTCAGTTTCTATGCCATGGCCGTACTGGTTCAATTACCCCGTACGAATTTCTACCGAGCCGCACTCCTGCCCATAGTGTGTTGGTCAAGTTTCCGTGCAAGCATGTCTCTGGATCTCTCAGGGAATGACCCACGTTACGTTCATCTCAATCAAGGTCTAGTAGTAAGTGTCGATATTCGTTAGGATTGCACAGGCTCAGACCTCGTAATATAGACGGCCATGTTTACTATCGCAATGCGAAGTACGGTATGGGTGTTGGCACGGCAGCCGTACTCTAGGCTGCCCATCTGCAAGGCGGACGATGGTATAACCAGTGATCAAAATGCAGATACCCACATGAAGATTGATGTTTCCGTCCCTTCCGCCATGTGGAATGCCTGGAATCTTGTTTTAAATTTCAGGGGAATTGGATGGAACAGGCCTCAAAACATGCATATCTCCAAGCCATACTTCCGAGTGGAATCTCGACCAACATTTGCCTTGCTTTGTTCTTGTCGGTTCATCTTCTTGGTGCTCATATTCGACGTCGTATGCGAAATCACCCTCTGGTTTGGATGTGGCGTCTTTGGAGCAGCAGAAGGCTGTACAATCTTCGACTCATCGCTACCTGCACCGGAACGATACCTGAAATCGTCAATCATCACGATGCTTTCCGCGATCAACATATACGCTATCGCCGACGCACGATACCATATAAATGCGGTGTTATTCACGATATTATTCTGGCAACATCCATCGGAATGGCCTCCTCTTTTCGACTCTCCTTGGCTTTCAACTTCGCTCAATAGTCTCTGGGGAAAAAGGTGGCATCAATACTTTCGTGAAATCTTTGTGGAGCTTGGGGGAAAACCATTGGAGAGATATTTTGGGAGGGTTGGGTTGGTCATGGGTGCTTTCGCTGTCTCTGGTCTTCTTCATGGCGTTGGAGCGCGGGCAATGGGCCAAGGAGCGCATATTCCAATAGCAGGATTTTTCGTGATGCAAGGCGTTGGAGTTGTGATGGAAGTCGCATGGAAAAGGGCTACTGGAAAACGAGTGGGTGGCTTCATTGGTCGACTGTGGGTATGTTTCTGGTTTCTGTTGTGGGGAAATGGTCTCGTGGATGCTTGGGCAAAGTTGGGTATGTTTAGGTCTGAGTTCTGTCCCGAGGCTTATAGGCCTACCACACTTTTTCGGAAATGGATGTCTTACAAAAATACCTCATGATAGATGCCTTGCGGTCTCTGTTTTCATTCCTTTACCTGACTACGTTTATATATCATGGATTGAATAGAGTCGATACTAAATAGTCCACTCTGCCGTCCTTGCATCTCGGTGTGTAGATGACCCAGTCAAAGTGCATACAGAATGACCCACCCCATTACAGGCCCGGGGCTACGATACAAGCTCTGTAATCGTTGGACGCCGAGCCAGCAATTAGACTGATAACCTAGGTGCCCGTCACTCTATGTTGCGCCTTTCTGCCAACAAAAGAAAAGGCCGCAGGCCCACAGTGCTCGGGTGAAGAGTCCGGGATCCCTTTCCTCCCTCGCACTGAGGATATATGATTCGTATCTTGAAACCGAAATTTTCATCCCCTTGACACGACTCGGACTGAGAGTCCGAGAAGCAGAGTGTTGTGATTACTCTCAGGAGGAAGGCCTTGGGGGCAGATAGTAGGCTTCGCATCGTCCTAGTGGCTCAGGCACAATTCATGCTCATGCTCGAGCTCTCTGACCACCGACTGCGCTCGCAAGATGGACTGCTCGACATGCTTGGTAGAAGCGACGCCAAGAGCCTATAGGACTCGGATGGATCGATATGATTCGACGGACACGTGGGAAGAAGCCCACTGTGCTGGATGGGTATCTCAGTTGCGTCTACGCCGCCAGCATGACAAACGCAGATTACGCAGATAGAAGAGGCACACGGGTCTTTGCGCAGTCGCCTCGAAGAAAGCTGCATTTAGACTCCTGGAAGACTCAGGAAGACAGTCATCTGTTGCCCGCAGCTCCCAACGCCGTGCTAATTTCCTTGTGCTCACTTACGCCTTAAAGACTCCCTACAAACGTGATAACACGCCGCCATCCACAACACAAGGTAAGCTGCTCATCTCTAATGGAAACGCTACAGAAACTTGCAGAGCGAAAACGATAATTGTTGTTTGTTATATTGTATAACGAGTCCGATGCAGTCAGTATAGCTATTATAAGCCAAACGCCTCCTCGCCGAATAAAACCTTCCCAAAAAATTGTGATCGTCCAAGACAATTTCGAACATAATACGAAACGATCAGATAGAGATCCGGGTCATAAAAATGGTATCAGATGGGTGTGTAAGCAGGGGGAGGTCCGTCGGTGACGTTATTCGAGGCTCCTGTCTGCATCGGGCTCAGTGCCTGGCGGCGTGCTGCGCTTGGCGGCAAAGCGGCGTTAAATGGATTTAGAGAGGCAGAGGATGGCTGGGGGTGGACTTGGGGGGTGCGAGGAGGGGGTGAAGAAGGCACTGAGGGGGGACGCGGTACTGCTACGGTTTCCTGGGCTCTGCGGGGAGATGGCAAAGCGAGGGTAGGCACAGATGTACTCGATTCGTCCCTGCGTTGAAGCGGAGGGGGCGTCGACACAGGCGACGCCTGTGTTGTTGGTCGTGACAACGTGTTGCTAGCTGAAGAAAGCGTTTGCGATCCAGAGTGACGGCTGTTATATGTGGGGAAATCACGAGGGGGGTACTGGGGGTACTGAGGTATGTGTACAGGCGGAGGGGGAGTTTGATAATATACAGAGTAGTGATTTTGGTTCGGTGGTGCATACTGAGGTTTTGGTGGTCGATTTTGGGGGATATCAGGAGCAGCGACGGCGGATATGACCCTACTCTGGAACCGCCGCCGCCGCCGCCAGATGACCAGGGCAAGTATGATCAGCAAGATGCCGATCGACACTGTAGTGATTGAGAGCGAATTTTGGCGTCGCAATGAAAAGGACTGACCACCGGCAGCCATGATGGAAAACATTGTACGTTGCGAAATTTCACAGTTAACAAAGTAGGATCTATGTAGGCCGTCAATGTGAGAAGGAACACGACTTCGAGGGAGGGCTTACGAGGTGCAAGCGGTTGCAAGAGGAAGATGCGATAAACAGACAACGACTGTAAATATAGTCAAACTCATGACAGCTCGGCACATGAAGAGAAAAAGACAGTTGTTTAAAGGAGAAGACGTCCGGTCCGTGCTGTGTGTAGCACTGCCAAACTGCCTAGGGTTGTGTGTTTTTTTTGGCCTTCGCAGCAGTTCAACGTTGAACAAGCACTGCCACTTCGCACGACTTGGAGGGGGGCTGCGCAACCCTGGTAGCGACGGTGTAAGAGCGGGTTTCTCATCGGAACGCTCCGAAGGCTCAGCAGAGGAGTACTTACATTGGGGGAGCAAGTTAAGCCATCCGAGCTGTCAGAGAGCCACTCATCCGAGACAATGCAAGCGAGCCAATTGTCGGGATTCCATGTAGATTCAGAGTGTACAATGTATGAGGCAGGAGTTGGAGACTGGAGTTGAATCTGGCCTGGACTCAATCCGATACATACATACATACTTGGCAGAATGACAACTTGCAGGTCCGACAAGCTTTGCAGTAACCCCTCCAAGTTAGTTTTTGAGAACCACCGCCAAGCTTCACATGGCTGAAACGGTGCACGCGAGGAAAGCGGGCAAGGAGGCTTTCTTGGTGAGAAAGAATGGCATTGACCGTACGTCGTCGTCGTCCCATTAGACGGATCACGTTTTGAATCTCTCTCCCGGCGTTTGCGAGCAGAGTTCGTCCAGGTCCTGCAGCACCGTACTTCCGACGGTCATGCCTACGTTCATTATGAAGGCTCGGATAAACGGTTGGACGAATGGATACCAG
>JBBPOM010000938.1:0-15686 GCA_038091455.1 Leccinum uliginosum | reverse complement strand
CTCTTTCGGTGCGCGTGATCCGAGGTGTTCGGTGTTCTGCATGGTACGCTGACCGTTGTGTCACATTTATTTATTTTGCAGAGCCCCTTTGGAGACTAACGATGATCAGGCGATGCCGCGTAGAATGCGATCCTGAAGCCAAACGGACGACGGTAATCAAGCTAGAGGGTAAGCGTGCACAAACACAATGAGTCGGTTGTCCTCTACGAAGTCCAGATCAAAGATGCGAAACATGTTTTGTATCATTGATATCCTTGACTCGAACGAGGCGGTGCCACCGGTGTCCATCTGGTTATGGCTTCTGCGGCATCGTGGTAAGATTTCGATTGGTGGCGTAATCCGTGGCAACGTCAACGTACACCGTGAGAAACACAAGCAATCTGTGGTATTTAGTATAGCAAATTCCCACCAATGGCACTTCCTCTACACCATGGCCATCTTTGATGCCCAGCCGCCGTGCCCAACGCTGGACACCGGCTCTCCTCATTTCCCTTCTTTTTCTTTATCTTGTCCAATAAAATGTACTAGTGGCGACAATATCTCGGCTGCGGAAAGAGTGGTCTTGGATGCGGCCAAGGCCAGATTGGTGAGTATTCTGCATTTCGGATCTATCGATGATATCATAGCATCTCTTCCTCAGATCTTACCTCGGAATAAACGCCTATCCCTTCACGAGCGATCTGCTATGGTCAAGGGTGCATTAGAGAGGAAGAAAGCAGCTGTTCTTCTCCTAACTTCAGCACAGCGTGATCTCGAAAAGCACTCCTCGTTCATGGTCGAGGAGCAGGGTCTCCAGGAGACCATCCGCTTCTTTGATGCGCACTACGACATCGGGGACCATGATAACGCGTCCGGAAGATTCATGAAAGCCGTTTCCAGCGTCACCTTTATGACCTGCACTGTACCCAATGGCAAGGGTCAGGTAAGTTGTCCGTTTTATTGATAACCCTGATATCTTATCTTTTGGAAGCGTGCATGCCCCACTTGATAATCCCGGCTTAGTTTGCATAGTTTCATATTGTGAATAAGCATTGGCAGATTGTGAATCGGTATATCAATTGTTGTTCTTCGTTAGTTATGTATGCTGCTACAATTACTTTGTACTTCACCATCCATGGGGCAGGGATTTTTTGATGCAAAGGCATTAATGTACTCTGTTTGAGCAACGGTCTTGGAATCATTGACGAATAATGACTCGGAAATGTATGCGTAATCAATAACGAGAACGACGTGCGCGGTCCCAATCGTGGAAATTCGCGCAACACGTGACTCCGTCGATGAGTTGAATGGGAAATTCGGTCGTGCATGAGCAAAATTCACGCGGCTTATGCGTCCACGAAATTCCCGTAGTCTTTGCCCGACGGTATAAAGGCGCGATGGAAAATCGAGCGATCACCAGCACACATCCCCCACTCCCCTTTCAGCGCTTTCTTTTTTACTGAGTGCCAAGCGCATTATGTCAGCCAGTGACCAGCAAGAATCTGGCGCACCTGTCTCTTCTGGGCAAAAGCGCGCGTATCCAAATGCCCTGGAGTTGGGGCCTAGAAAGAGACCGTTAGTATCATCCTATATGTACGACTGAAGCTGACTCTTTGCTAGCACTACGCAGGATCCTTTGGTGCACCATGGCCGTCACTTCGGCAGAGCGGTGCACACATTCTGCAACGTGCAGACCCTCATCACCAATGGTATTGTGATGATGGGTGAACGATCAGATGAGAGCCCAGAGTCCATAACTTCTCAGTGAGTCAACATTCCATTCTCCCGGGTCGTTATCCTTCATACATATATGATCTACTAAGTGAACGACGGGAACTTGCGGTATTCCGCGAATTGCTAAAAATAGTGCCTGGATTGGAGGCGAGACTCATGGAATCATCGGAGGATGAGGTGATTCGCATAGCAGATTTGGTTTGTGATATTTATGTACACTAATGATGACGCTCACTCAATCGCAACAGATCCAGAAAGGCGCCAATGGTGCAAGAGCCGACGACACCAAAGGCATGAAAAGTGCTATCATCGATTGGATTACACCTAAGGGTCAAAGCCTGAATCCACACATCCCGCGCAACGTGAAATCCGGCCGCGGCTTCAACCACGAGCGCACGGGAGCGCTTCTCTGCCCTGCCGGCCTAGATTGGGCTAACACGGAGTAGGTGTATTTTTTTATTAGCGTCTAAACCTGGTAAGTTGAAAATGCTCAATAGTATCAAGGCGAAGTTAGTCGGTGGACAAATTCAGGTTTCTGGCGATCAGTGGCCGGTTTTCTTATTTGCCAACTACATGTATGATTCTGACGATCCATGGAATGGACTATTGAGGAGTGGCCTTCTCGTGTCTGTAAGTGTTTTCCCTACTACGTCGCATGGCGCTTACTTGTTGATCAAGGCCTTCAAACATGTTTTTACTTCTCCGAGCTCCGTAGATCAGGAGCCCAAGGCCACTCGATCAGGAAATGCTCGCATTCACGGTATGCACTCCGTGACAAAGGCTTCTATTGCATATGTTGCTACCCAGGTGGGTTCGTTTTCTGTGTATACAAACTTGTACTTATTCTCTACTAGGCGCGTTTTGCCTTATCTTCTGCACAAGTCTTCTCCCGCACAGACTTGATCACGGATTCTGAACGTTTCTATAACTCCATCTTGGAGTTACTTCATGATTCGGATGAGAGGGATGAAGTCGACCAGCTTTTGATTTGGTGGAATCGGTGGGTTTGCAAATTTATCATGGTGTATCTTTTCTGATTATCATTACCAGGCAAGTATTCCCGCTTTATTCTGAAACAGAGCGTCTACCATCCAAAAATAGCGCACTGGCGAGGATTAGAGAGAAGAGAGCGGAGCACAATGACCGCGCCACAAACATGTCCGTCTAGCTATAATATTGTTGTTTCACGTGTATCTCTTTGTTTCTATTTGGTACTTCTAAGAACCTAAGATTTCTGGACATTTGCATTGCACGTTCAACAGACCGGGAAACAACTTGAAGTGGAAAGTAGTTCAAGTTACATGGATCATTGTTCTGCCGCAATCAAAGTATCTGTCCCATTCCAAGACTTACCATTCAGTGAAGTATGGCCGTTTGAACCAACTGCTGTTGATTTTGGCTTTGAGAGATTTCTTAGATTCGGATTCCAGGCCTGTTCAGGACTGCACCCGGGCCATCATCCTGCTCTCACTGAAAGGGTCTATCACAGCAGGTTCAAATCTACACAACTTGCCACACAGCTAAGCATGCCCAATGATTTGGACCAACTGCTACAGATGTCCAAGGAAGGCCTGTTCTGAACAATGCAACAATCCTGATGCCCCTAAAAAGCTCTATCTAGGTGAATTCAATTTCCACAACTTGCCACTCAGCTATGTATGGATGACTACTACAGGTGTTGAGGGAAAGTTTGTTTTGAACAATGCAACCATCCTGCTGCTCTTGAAAGGCTCTGCCAAGGTGGCTTCAATTTCCACAACTTTCCACTCAGCTAAGTGTGACTGTCTGGGTCAACCCCTGCACATATAGAAGGGGATTTTTGTTCTGAGCAGGATATGTCATAGTGTGTGTAGTTTCAACCCATAGTCTTTAGGTCACATATTGTCACCTCCACATCATCCATGAAGCTACAGTCCAGAATTTTCAGGCTGTGAGATATGACCATGTCTGTCCAGAAGTAAATCAATGTTTTGATTGTACAATATTTATCCACAAGGTTTATCTTCTCAAACATTGTCATGATTGTCATTAAGCTGGGCATGATAAAATATAGCATTAGGTCTTGTGCTGGTTGATATTTCCACCCATTACTGAATTATGTCATAGTGAGTGGAGTGTCCACTCATAATATTTAAGCTATATATTGTCACCTCCACATCATCCATGAAGCTATAGTCCAGAATGTTCAGGCTGTGAGATATGACCATATCTGTCCAGAAGTAAATCAATGTTTTGATTGTACAATATTTATCCACAAGGTTTATCTTCTCAAACATTGTCATGATTGTCATCAAGCTGGGTATGATAAAATATAGCATTAGGTCTTGTGCTGGATAAAATTGCCATCCATTACTGGATTTTTGACCTGATAAATCACATAATATATGGTATTCATGATCACTGACATCACTTGGATTGCATTGGCTAATTGTACATCTAAGTTTGTATTACTGTAATCTTCAGCATTACACATAATCCTAGATATCTCTGGCAGAAACTGCTATTGATCATTCAATCTGACTGATGCTCATAGGGCTGACAACATTGTAACCACTCTGGTTGAGAATGCTGTGCTATATCATTGCATCCAGCACATATAAGACCAGCTCATATGCTGTGTCAGAATGATATTTCTGGATGAGTTTCCATTATTGATAGGGTGAGACAATGTCAGATAATGCTATCTCAAAAGATCATAGATTTCGTGATGATATGATCTATTGCCAGGATGGGTGTGGATCATAGCTCGGCCCAACCCCCGGTCCCCTCCCGAAGAAACACCTTCAATCTTCAAGCCCGGCCATCAGTCATCCAGGAGGCTCACAGGAACATGATGAAGAAGAAGTTCTGTATGTGACCGATTGCCAAGATGGGAGTGCATCACAGCTCGGCCCACCCCACCTCCGGTCCCATCCTAAAGAACTACCCCCGTCCCCTCCTGAAGAACCACCCCCTGGCCCGTCCCCTCCCAAAGAACCACCCCCACCTCCCACGAGGAAGCACCTTCAACCTTCAAGCTGGGACAACAGTCATCCAGGAAGCAAAGAAGAAGATGACGAAGAAGGTGTTTTACATTTGATGTATTCCCGAGATCAGTTTTGATCAATTCTCGGCCCACCCCCGGTCCGCTCACGAAGAAGCACATTCAACCTCCAAGAGTGCACAACAGTTATTGAGGAGGTACAGAAAAACATGTCAAATAAAATGTTTTACATGTGATCGATTCTATCCCCGAGAACGGTTGTGATCAACTCTCGGCCCTCGGTCCTACCCCGAGGAACCACCTTCGATATTCAAACATTGACTTAAGAGTTGACCCGTCATCCGCCGATGCTAAGATGTTTTACAACCATCCGAGGGGCCCCGATGTATTTCAATCCATTCACCATAGGGCCGGAACGGATGGGCCCCAAACGGCACTCACATACCGTGTCTCGGCAATCTTCGGGATGATTGTTTGCATATAACCACGACTTACTGCCTCACACTCGGTCTTCCATATCACCCGAACGAATGTCTGAGAGACACGTCAGCTACAATGTACCTGAGGAATGGGCCATGTCCCTTTCCGACGCCTGCGCTCGGTATATGGTCACACGTTTTAACTCCCTCTTGTCGGGAACCGACCTCGCTCATACGGGTCTTGATATTTCTCGGTTATCACTCCGAGCCCTATGTGAGGCAGACCGCATGGTCAGGATCTTATTGGAAGCATACCGAAATAAGGGTGAGCCACACATGCTATGCATTCACGCTATCAGCAATCAACCTTTATAGTTGTAATTGATACAATCGACATCATTCGGCTTGGGGAAAGGGCGAATCGGACTACCACGAAGGGAAAGACGGCATATGAAGCCGAAAGAGCGATACATTTGGAGAGCAAAGATTTGGAGCTGCTCACCGAGCCTGCCGTGATCACAGACGGTTCGGGATATATCCTGTTGTGGTATTTACCACAGTTCATGAGTGACCCGAATCAGGTCAGACCAGGTTCAACTTGACGAATGAATACTGATTGGAATGTAGCATTATATTTGGAGCCAACTACAACGCCTGCATACGCCACTGCATCGCAGTACCTCGTCGCGAGCTCTGGAGAGCTGGAGGACTTCGGAGCATTTTTTCCGGCCAGGGGCCGAACTTCGGGGCGCTATTAATTTAGCGCCGGCATGGTTTCAGCAAGGAAGACATGTCAGTATGCAACATGATATCTGACGATCATTACGCTCATTCTTTAATTCCCATAGGGTGCAAACTTCAACCCCGAGGTTTCGGCATTACTAAAAACAGGCCGGGAACAAACCGGTAGTCGTCGCTGGTTGACTGAAATGCATGAGCATAGCGCACTACTGTCAGCAAGCATGGCTATTATGCATCCCGAGATGTACGTCGCTGGTCAGCATGCTCTGTTGAAGTTAGGCCGGTGGTCCATGGAGCAAAATAACGCTGAAATGCAAGCTGTCCTTCCGCTTTGGCCCTCAATTTTTAGCTCGATGTCGGTCATAGTTAATCGAATGAGTCCCCTTCACACAGACGTCAACGGACGCCCTCAATGGTTCGACCTCCTCATCACGGTCGGCAACTACGGGGATCTAGACATCGCTATCCCGACTATCTCTCGGCGATTCAAGTATAACCCTGGAACTGCGGTTGCATTCTCAGGGAAAATGCTTCAACATGGGGTAGGACCGTTAGAACAAGACCGCGCAGTACTCTCGTATTATATGAGAGATAATGTTCATCAATTTGTGGATGTACCGAGGAGTAATTTTATGCAGTACAGCAAGGTCAGCCAGTCATTTCTTTGACGGTCACCGAAATATTAAGGAACAGATGATAAATGATCAACTATGTATAATTCACTATTATTGAAAGGCGCCGACGTGAAAGATATGGAAAGTCCTCCTGACCAGACTTCATTTATAGCCGAAGTGTATCTACTCGTTTCCAAGCTTCGCGCATCTCGTCTTCGACCCCCTTCAACTCCTTTAAGTTGATTTCTAGGTCGGACAGCACTCTGTCACCCAGCCGATCAAGGTCGGCGTTGTGCCTCTCATCTAATGGCGATGGATACTCGGGCCAGCATTCCTACGTTTCGTATCAGTATCGTCACCATGAAGATGTCTGATCATGACTCACGTTGAAATATTGATGAGCTCGGTATAACACCCAGTCAGGTTTGTTGTACTCATCGATGTTATTGCAGTCTACGTCGGCGACGGTCCACCAGGGATTATCCATTCCGAATGCAGGTCGACAATGTTGATGATGCCACTGCGGCAAGATGCTCCGCATCTCCTCCAACAGGTCCCAATCGAGTGGATGTGTGGCTCGGATAGTCCGCTCCATCGCGGCATCTGAGCCACCCTGATTTATGAGATCATACCAACAGACGGCAACCGGGGGCTCGACAGTCTGCCGAGCTGCGTACGACGCCAAAAACCAGGTTGCAATGTCCTTCGGGGGAAGATTGTCGGCCGTAATGGAGATTGAGAGACGAAATACGAAGGACTTACCAGCTCGGTCCAGAGGGTTTCATGCCAATTCTTTGGCCATTGCTCCGCGGGACATTCACGCAAGATGCCGACGGCCGCGTCAAATCGAATGGCGTAATAGTAGAGCACCATGTGCATCCAGCTTTGGGAGATATCGCGGAATGGCCGCCTCGGCAAGTGTTGCGGGGAATCTATTGGGTTGCTCATGATGGTGAATGGGGAGTGTACTATGATTGAGCATAATATGACAAGCTTTTATATCAGGCCATCGGCAAATTCCGGAATGTGGGTCACAATAGAAGGTGGAACGCCTAAATCCACATAGCGTAGTACAAAAGAAATGCTAGGATCCACCGGGAACTATCTGAATAATGAGACACGCTTTGTCTTAGCCGCATAAGTAGCACATACAGAAAAATATAATCAGACGGGGAAAGCCGAGCTACCCCAAATCACCATGTGATCAAATTGCCGATGGGTCCCGAGAGGTAATTTGATAGACTCCTTCGGCCATTTATGTCACAAGTTAACGAATGTATTACAGAGATAGGGCGACACACAAATGTTATCGCTTTTCGATCAGCATCAGCTTGGCGGGCAGGGCGCCCATCATGCAAGGGATGCCACGGTTACTGGCCGACGTCCTCGGGTGGCTGAGGCCGAGGACAGGCCATGTCTGCGACTCGCCGGACGGGCGCACATCGTCGGTCGTGATGGTGGCAGGTGACTTCGCTGTCACTTACAACATTTCGAAATCGCGACGAGACACGTCGGAGTCACAGGATGAGCTATGGGCCGTAGTGGTGGAATACACCAACGACTGAGGAACATTCGCCCGCCGATTAGAAGTATAAGGAGCCGACTCATATCTTCCACTGCATCTTTGACTATACCTTCCACATTGGTCACTTTAATCTTAATGTTTCTGCAACAGTATTCTACGACCACGTCGCCAACGACGTCAACGCGGCCTCAGCGCGCTTGTAAATTATAATTGAGAATTAAAACTGCTATCTCATATAAACATCTACGGGCCCGAAGTCTTGGATTGCCGAAGTGCTTCCATCCTCTGCCAGGACTCACGCATCTCGGCTTCTTCCTTCTCCAAGTCCTGTGAATTGATCTCCAGTTCCCCCAATATTCCTTTACCCAGCCGATTAGGCTGGGTGTAATGTGCCACGTCTAATGGGGATGAATATTCGGGCCAGCATCCCTACACTTATCAGACCTATTGTCACGATCTGCATTCTGAGATTGACTCACATTGAAATAATCCCGCGCACGGTAAAACACCTGGTCCGGTGAGTGGAATTTGTAGTGGTCTGTAAATCGGGGGATGGGGGCTATCCACCAAGGATTGTCCATACCGAACGTCGGCCGAACGTGCTGATGGAGCCACCCCGGGAGGATGGTTCGGAGCTCAGCAAATCGGTAGTCATCGAGAGGTTCAGAATCCCGAATGCATCTTGCGAGAGAGGTGTTGGAGTGGGCGTCAAACATGAGCCCGTACCAAGACCTGGCGACCGGGGGTGGGGTAGTTTGCCGAGCTGCGTAACATCCGAAGTACCATATGGCAGCGTCCTGTAGATGATCTGGTATTAGTATTGACTCAATGTACACGTAGGACTTACAATCTCAACCCCGATGTTATCAAACCAACCCTTCGGCCATTGCTCAGGCGGGGATTCACGCAAGATGCCCATGGAAACCTCGAATCGAATGGCGTAATAGTAAAGCACCATGTGCAACCAGCTTTGGGTGATGTCTCGGAATTCCCATCGTGGGCGTTGCATCGCGGCTTGGACTAGGATGGGCATGTAGGTGAAGGCAGAATTGCATCATTTTGTATCCAGTCATTCCAGATATCAGGTGCCCGGCGAATACCGAGATATACAGTTGGTAAAAATTGCGCCCCACATGCGAATATTGATCAATAATTGTCGTAAACGGTACATACTATAATCTACCATACAGTCTGAATTAGACTAATCATTGACCTCGGTGCGCAAGCCTACAGGTCTGAATTTCTCTCCCTCGGCATGACAGTTCTCCCGAAGTCGGGCATATATGGCCTGCTGTTTGAATGCGTAACAGGCACCACCTCGGTGACCATCAAGATGGCTGTCAGCGGCTAGTCGGTTCCACAACTTAGCCTTATGATCAAAGAATTTGCTAGTCCATTGAAACTCGGCCGAAAGTAATTCTTGCTCTTCCCTCCTTCGGTCCATCGTCGCTTTTGCCCTCAGCCAGTGAACGCGATAAACTGTCGGTCCAACATTAGTTAAAACGTCTCGGGTAGTTTCCGGACCTACATTCGGACATCCAATCATTCGTTTCGGTGTCTCTCGGTATATCCAGGGTCCAAAACCATGCGAGCTGATTGTTCCGATGGTCCCGGGTGTTGGGCTTGGATACTGCTGTGCTGACCTTTAGGTCCTGCTCCTTGAGTACTTCATACCGAGAAAGCAATTCTTCATCGGCCCCGAGACTGATCATAGCGGAACGGCATTTCCGATATGTAGCTGCATGCCGTCTGACAATGGCATCGACAGAATTTACCTTTCCCCATGCCCGAGTAGTCTTCGCTTGACTTTTTGCATGCCGTACTTCGGTCCTGAATAACACCGACTTATCGGCCAACGCAAGGCGAATCTCGTGAAGAGCATCGTTGGCCTGTCCGATCCGAAGTCTGAGCTCCAAGTCTATGAGCCCGTCGGCACCGATGCTTTGGCATTTGGACACACCCAGAGTCGATGGTAAAGGCAATACGGCCTCTTCAGGTCTTTGGTCCATAATCTCATATTCGGCCAGATTCTCCTGGGAGGAATATTCCAATGCAGGGAATTCTGATTGCAACTCTTCGTCGTAAGGCTGGGTAAGATATAAAGGGGCCTCGGCAAGATATGCCGAGATTTCTGTCGCCAGTTTGTCGGCCCTTCGGATCATGGTGAGCTTTGTCAATTCAGTAGCGCGAGTATGTAAAGATTTAAGGTCTCGGCTCAGTGCAATCTGTGATTCCTGAATGTTCAGTCCCTTTGATAGCCAGGTTGCTGCGCCTCGCCGTATATCTCCAGTCGTTGACTCGGCCGACAGAATGCCGAGCTCTACGGCCTGACGTGTCGGTGCTAAATTCAATCAATATGTATCTTCTGAACAAAGTCTTCAAGGGGACATACCTTTCTTTAATTGAACCTCGTAAATATCCAAGGATGTCGGATCGGTCAGGCGACTATCCCTGGCATTCCGCTCCTGTCTCAGCCACTGCTCTTTTTGAATTTCGGGAACCTCGGCATCAAGGTCATAAAATGCAGCCTGAGCAATCGCCAGAGTATGCCGGGAAGAGCGGATCTTGCGACTGAGGGATCCGGCTGACCGAGTTAGCAGGTCCGAATAATGAAAGGCAGGCGCGAATACCTACTCATTCGGACCATCTTCACAAAATTGGAGTCGTTCATTTGGAAGTCCAAGAGCTCTTGCCGATGTGGAGATGACATGCCCCGAGTGGATCCGGATACAATATTCAGCACCGACCAAAGTGTTTCGATGATCTCCCCGTCCACCCATCCGGCTCCAGGTATAAATAACGGAGCATACCGAGCAAAGCATGATTGCTGATGACCATGAACATGCCAAATTCCGATCCCAGGGACGATTTCCAAATTGCTCGGGATTTGGATGAATGGACTCTTGCTGACCCGAGAACGCAACCTTTTGGTATACGAGCAGTTTACGTCGTAAAAACTGATAACACGAGAAATTCCTTTCATATTGTGTCCCAAGGCATTCGACAATGAATAGTCCATGTTTACCTGTCTGTCCGAGACTTAGTCGGCAAGTAGAAATGTCAGAATTATGCATACCGTTCCCCTTTTTGAAAATCTACGACCGAGTGAGGAACGAAGCAACCATGCCGAGCACAGGCTGTAGCACCGATGCCGGTGGCCTCTAGTCTCCCGTGGCTTGCATTGACCTGATTGACCGCCCGGTGGTTGTTACATGTGGAGCGCTGTGCCCGAGATCAGTATTAAGTTTCAACGGGATCATAACCGATTACCTCCAGAGCGTGATTCGTGACTTCCAGATATTGATGATATTCAGGCCGAGCGACCATGTAGCCGAGCCCATCCATAAGCCACACTTGATCCTCTGGGTTCTTGTCATGTAAATGTTCGGCCTTGAAATTTCCATCCATGACGAAGGTTCGGGCATACTTCCAACTATTTCACAAGTCGTCATTCGGCCGATAAACCTCAATATGCCAATTACACTCACTTTGAAAGTTCCTCTTCGGTTCCTTCAACATTGATTCCGGGTTGGGGACAGGTCGGACAAAACAAAGCCAACTCCCCTTTTTCGGGCTGCTGAGAGCGATGACCGAAACCATTCCATTTGAGCAGCTTGAGAAGTCGCCATTGCCGAGCCACTCGGAGTAGCTCATGGTATCGGTCCTTGAGAAATTTCAGCAACATAATGCAACATTATCAATGTACCCACCGGCACCAAATGAGGGAAGACGTTGGAAGTCACCCTTCGCAGCTTGCTATAGTAGTTCATTCCCGAAGTACCGCATTCTAAGTTGTCTCGGATGAAGTCGTCTAACACTTGGAATGTAAATACTGTGCCGATGCTTTTCAAAGTCGCGGGGAAGAGTCGGCATTGGAGCAGCTGCAGGTATTCCGCAGGGGATTCGCGACAAGTGCAAAAGTTTACCGTGAGAAAATGCACACCGGAAACATCAACAACGGTCAGGTAATCTTTTCCGGAGGGCGGCTTAAGATGGGGAGGGATCTCCTGAGTTTCGAGGTCTTCCCATTCATCATCATCCATCGGTATTGGACCGGTGGATGTAGAAGGACTTGTTGGCCCCCCGGACCGAGTCGTCGGGCAGCTTTTCCCTCCATGACCGAGATGCAGTTCGAGGCCGGTCTGGTGAATCAAAAATTAGATCGATACCTTGGAGATTACGGTGCATCAAATGAATTCCCTCACCATAATCAACGCGGAATCTTCAAAGAATGATCCCGTCCATTGTTCAATCCTATGGAACGGACTCCTATGATGCTGTTCACGGCAGCAACTCGTACAATATAACGGCTGACCGAAGCAACCTAAACAACGATATATCCCATCCTTCGCACAAAAACTGCATTTACGTTGATGAGGCGGAGCCTCCATCTCCAATAGGACCTGCAGAAATTCATCCTTGTGAGAGTACCAATTGCGCAGATATTCGTTCGGGGACTGCGCGAACTTGAGATTTATGTACATGTTGTAGAAAAAGACTCACATTTTTGACCGGAAGTCGAATGGGCTCTATGTCATGTCCTGCATCACTACTTTCGGGTGGTCATTATTGTTGCGTCTGTCATAAAAAGTAAAATACTTACAAGCTCCCATCGAATGTCCTCTGAGACCCGGACCGAGTGTGCTTGCTAGGCGTGAAATGTAAAGAACCAGTCTTCCTCGGTGTAGACTGATTCTCTGCAACAGGTGCCTTCGATTCCATCTTTGCATTCAGTTGCAAAAGCCGAAGTTCTGGACCCCTCGTGGTTTTCTTGGTTACCCATTTGGTGTGGGTAACATTACTAGGGTTAATCTTTCGCTTTTGCGAAATCTGCCGGTGAGGCATCTTCCAGCTGTATCCTTCAGCGAATAACTTCGGAATGCTACTCAAGTGTAGGTATCACAAAACACAGTGCCATAACTCGCAGTCATTCCATGCTTCAGATCCGACGCTTAGATACTTACGTGGATTGTCATAGTTACGCCGATGGGCCGCAAGGAACCACTGTCTCGGCTACCAGATGAACATTACGTGGTTGCACATCAATCCCATTGCGGACAGATAAGACTTTGGCTTGTGCTTACTTGGACAGATCTCGACACCGATATGGCCAGGCCGACACTCGGCAATGGAGGCACGCCCCCGGGTTACATGTTGGGTCGGCTAGGAATCCAGTGCGAATGAAGCGCAATGTAATTCAATTAAACTCAAAGTGGATTGCACACAACGTAGCAATATTCTGACAAGTCCCTGCTGTTTGAATATCCCTACTTCTCTTACTGGACTGAAATTTTCTGCCACCGAAGGCGACATGTCTATTCCCGAATATTCAGACACAGGTGACTTGGATATCTTGGGAGGGGACCTCTCTAGTAGTGACGAAACATCGGAAGACTCCGAGGATGGTGAAGAAGACAATCCCGACCCATCCGCCGCCGGGCCGAGCACTGTGGCTCCTGAGGCGGGGGCGATATCCAAAATGGTATTTGAAGTACTGGAACAAAGATGGTCAGCTTGGAAAGAAGTGAAGGGGAATAAAAAGAAAACCGTGTGGAGAGCTCTTGCGAAGGAGCTCCGGGACCTTCCGGAGCACAAGGGACTGACATCTGAACTGTGGGAGTTGCGGCTGCAGGTATGTCTTACCCACCGTTCATATGATAGATTGACATTGGCTAACGTTGCACCCCAGACATATAAGAAATGGATGCATAAGCAAGGTCGTACTCAAAAAAAAAGAACTACATTTTTTACCACACCGACGTGGACACTCCGCAGGGTTGTTGCGCATTACAACAAGAAAAGGATCAATGAAATATTACAGAACGAGTTTGGGGTTGAGCTCGGTTCCCGAGAAATGGTCCGCCACTATCAGGCGGCCGTCACTCATGCCACGAAGGAACTCACCCCGAGCGAGAAGGCTCGGGCCGAGAAAACGGCCGAGCAGTTGAACCAGAAGGATGCCCCGGAAAGTATGAAATCATTGTGAGGACACTTCGGCTGGCGGATATTCAACGGATTCCTTATTGGATTGTTGTAGGTTTGCTCAGCAGGGTATCGGCAAGGTCGTGAAGCAATTCGCCGAAGAAATGTGGAAGCGGGGGGGTATCCGAATGGTCGTTATGACAGGGTGGAAGGACGCCAACAAGGGCCTTTTTTCTACGAGGTTGGTAACAAGACTCGAATGGGATGTCTTAGTATTGACTTGTGCCAGCTTCGATTTCAATGACCAGATCCAAGATGGTCCGTCTTTCCAAGGCTTTGACGCCATTCAAGGGCAGTGGGACCAATTTATTCGCCAATCCTTTCAGGATGATGGGGTTGAGTCGGGCCCGGAGGACGTAGAAGATTCGGGGCCTCTCGGACGAAACTCAAAGAAGCCGAGGAAACCTCGGAGCAATGCAGCAGTCAAAAGAGTGACCCATAGCGATGGCACAATTTGGATCCCTGATCTTCGGCAATGCGATCGGTCAGACCTTCAGGACATGGTACGTGGCTACCTCACCGCCCACTACAGTAAGTCGGTCACTACTCGGCTTTGTCGCTGCTCTCATTCATATTCGATTTAGGGCAAGTCTGCAAGAATCCGAAGGCCTCGGCACCTTTCAAGAAGCTCGGTCAATTTCAAGAAGACATGTTCCTGGACATTCATCTTCCCGACGATTTCACCTTTCCGGATGACCCGAGCCATTTGAGGGCCAGCGAAGCCCGACGCTTTCTGGAATTTATTCGGGACCGACAGAAACACTCTCCAAACAACGTGTTCGCCTTCCAGTTTTGGCTCGACCGAAACGGTGATTTGGTGGACCCCGTCGAAACTGCTGACGAAGAAGATGCCGAACCTCCAGTGCCAGTGTCACGACGAGCCGAAAAGCGGTCCACCACGAGATATACAGATGTAGGGGACGACGAAGCCCAGGAACACGCCGACGAACTACCTGAGAAGCATCAACCGAGGCAAATTCAGCCGAGGAAGGCAATCGAGGCCCATCGCCGAACTCCCGACTCGGACGAAGCACCTGAAGGTTCGGACACGGAGTTTGCAGGCGAGACCGAGGTCCATCGCCTTACATCAAGTGAAAAGAGGCAAGCTCGGCATCGCAGCAACAATGCCGGACACACCCGTCCCAGGCAAGGCAATGAGGAGTCCAGCGATAGAGGCAAGGGGGGACCGGGACAATCCGGGAATAGTGTAGGAAGGGAACTCGGGAGGACTAAGAGAGTTTCGGTAAGGAGGGACCGTGAGGAATTCAGTGATGTCGGTATGGAGGGGAGAGCAAGATCGCTGAAAGGTAAAGGAAAGGAAGTACTCAGGTCTAAGAGAGGCGTGGAGGGCCCGAACAGAGGACAGGTACCCTCGACACAGACCAACGATGGCCAATGGTCCCGAGGGTCGGGCACCGACAATCAAACTCAGAATGGTGATTCATCCGAACAGACAGGAAAGCAGGTCACATTCAGTGAGTAGCATCATTTGAGCATCATATCACGTCTAATGTACATAGGGACAGGTACTGTCGGTCCTGCTCACATTAATGGAGTGGCTCTCGGTTCGGCATCAAACGCGAAAGAGGGGGAGTGATACGTATGTAGAAGTGGGTGATGAGGTATCTAGCTGAAAAATCCCTATGATCTATCAAGATACAAGGGGGTTTCGGCGGTATGAGGCCTCATCAGTTTCAGCTAGCTGGTTT
>JBBPOM010000937.1:0-15700 GCA_038091455.1 Leccinum uliginosum | reverse complement strand
TGACGCGAACGTGGACATGAGCGCGACGTGACAAGTTGGGGTAGGGTTTACGGTGACGTGTGCGAGCGGTTTTCACCCCGTCACTCCCTCTTGCCGTCGGGGGATCTGAGCCTGGACGTCAGGTTTCTCTTTCTCATCTGCCATAAAAAAAGAGACCTTGTTCGGCAGTTTCCCTTCATCATCCATCGATCATCACCAGAACTGACACTGACACTTGTTTGACACTTTCTGATCTACAAGCACACGCGCTCGGACGTGATGTCACTCCATTTGCACACGTGACCCGTTGACTTCGCGTACCCGACTTGCCACAGTGACTGTTTCCTTTCCTGTTGGTTGTATTTTTTTGTTTTCCTCGCGTCCTTCTCGCGCACATGTACTGATACATCTCGGTATCCCACTCGGGCGCGTTCGGAGGAGAGGCGTGAACTATCGTTTCGTTCATGTATGGACTCACTTACGTGATGGACTATAGAAGAGTTTGGTGTGCAACGGTTTAGAAAAAAATATCATGCTCGTTCAGTCATACTCTTACCCATCGGGTCTCTTGCTTGCATGCCGGAGCGTGTCGAGCGGACGCTTAGTGATGCGCCAGTGGCAATATGCTGTAACTGATCTGGCCAGAACAAGTTGTGCCGGGTCGAAACCCCATCAAACGTGTACCAGACCACCCAAAACGTCTGATCGGTTACATCGTCGCGAAGGCGCGTGAACGAGCGCGTGGCGAACAGTGACGAGAGATGATATGCCGGTCGGTCGAGGTGTGACACTGACGGCGGGCCGGCTGCGCCTGCACGGTTGTGTGGGCGCATACTGAGATTGCCTGGACTCTTGTTCTAATGATGTGTATCCATGATGCACAACGCGTGTTGTCGTATTAATATTGGTGGTCAACGCCAGCTACGGTTTTGCAAGTGGTAAGCGGTAGTAACACCAGACTCGTCATATGATGCAGTCACAGTTGGGTGTGATCGTCCCTGTGCAACTTGCATATCATAATTGTTGGGTCCAGGGGTCGTCCGAGTTGCGGGGACGACGTTGGGTTAGATGGAAACTTGGCTATCAGACCCCCCAAAGTTTTCATGGTAACCTCTCTAACTCGGAGCGACGCGTTGATTCGACTCACAATGAACGAACGACAATTGATGTGGAGAAGTATAGGTTGCTGAACGAGACCACTCGTCGGAGCGTGACGGTGACTTGAAGAAGAAGAGGCGTGTGTGCTGGTAAGTACATAACTAATGCCGGCACTGGCCCGGACGCTATTGCTCCTTCTTAACTTACCACCACCATCGCCACGTCGTCAGCGAGTCGGATCCTGGTAGTGCGACGACCCGGATCTGCCTTCGACCCTCCGCCGCATCAAAGGACCGTCCGGCTATATATAGCTCACTGAAAGCGTACAGATCATACGTCTCATGCGAAACAGGAGCTTGGGCAGGATGTGTGATTCAATTGAGGGTTATCCATTTCTCGAAACAGCATCCATGACATGCCCTAGCCGATGTCTGACATCAAAGCGAACAAAGCGAGTTATGTACATAGCAGAGAGTGGTGAGGGGTCGCACACTACCATTTACCGTTTTACCTTTGGTATTCCCGACCTCCCGACTTCCTCAGGCATCTCGGACTGTATTACCACGTGAACCATAAACGTTTTGAATCAAGAATCACGTCGAACCTCTCTAACCTTCGAGGGCTATGCTCATCATCGGATCTGATGCGAACTCGCTTCCCGTTTAGGCGGCCTTGACTTTTTTTAAAATCTTTGTGACTCGAGGGTTTCAAGGGTTTTACGGTTTTGCCTTTTGTTTACAAAGTAACGGCGTGCGCTTCAGTCGCGGTCGCAGGTTTTGAGAAAATCATCGATCATTGATCGTGATCGTGATCATGATGCAAATTCAACCTGAGACTCCCTATGACATAAGATGCAGCATGCAGAATTGAAATGCATGTTTATCTTGGAAAGACGAACATGTATCGTCTCGGTCGGTCGATTACTAGCATGCCGGCTGCTTGCAGGTTTCAAGATGCAACAGGTGCAACGGTAAGAGAAACATGACTGATAGTGCAACGGTGAGTAACAGTACTTGAGATGGTGATGAGCTCAAAACGGACTGCAGTACGAGCTCCCTTGCTCAGGCTGCACATGTCAAACAGCCATTGAATTCGATGATAGGCATGCACGGACTGCTCCGCACTCATCGATGTCAACGATGCGTAGTATTGTGCCCACACGCACATCAACCAGTCTGGTGACGGTTGATGACGCATCGCCATCAAGGGGCTCATCGACATCTGTGAATTGAACGATGGTAAGTACAGACTGGTCTCAGACCAACTGCAAAAAGAAAACTTTCGAAGGACCCCTTGATCTCTTTATTTGCTCGCGTCAATGAACTTGCTGATCAGATGCGGCCTTGTCTCGAGTCCACACGACACCACGTCCTCTTTCTCCCTTTCCATGCGCATGCGCGTACATTTACGGTCCATTAACACCACCCTAACACCCCCCTCCCCCCCACACACAACCCACATACGCACAAGACCAACTAAAACCAACCCTGTTACAGAAACATAGTCACCCAAAACACGACAACTCGACATGATCCGCCCCTCACTCCATCATCCGTTTCGAACCCCACCTATGTTGACGTTATGAGTAATGAAATAGGCGCACGAGGAGGCCTGGCCATGGGTGCGATTAGGTTCGGCAATTACCGCGCGGATATAACATCCGACTATCCGAAGGGCTTCCAAAGGGAAGCGGATGATGATGAGAAAATGATGAGTGACGTTGGTATCAACATTGACGAACAAATCAGTTGCGTGTACGGGCTACACATACGTGTGGTGAGGTCATAGTCCCCACCTCGAACGACAGGTGGTAGCACGGCAGAGCCGAGCGTAGCATCTACAGAAAGTATTCGGGGAGCTGAAATGCATATTAGCATCCTCATCTCTTGTCAGCGACAACAGAATTTCGGGGGAAGATGAAGAGGAATTAAAAAAGGAAAAAGAAATCTCACTTTGCCACCCGCGTTCTGTGCTGCCTGATGACTCGGTCCATCCCGCTCGTTCTCCGGTGCAGCTTCAAACACGTTGAAGTACATGCTCCCTCCTGGCCCCACTTCGAGGATACTCGCCGAGTTGCCACAACGATAACAATAGTTGGGCGCCGACCATACCGTGGACAAGTGCTTATCGAAAAGGGACGAATAACCCTCCATACAGAGTTGGTGCGCGCGGAGGATGTGCGACATGTTGTTCGTCTCAAGGAATTTGTGTACGACACCCGAGCCAAAGGTGTAACCCGCACCTCTGAATGCAACGTATTGACATGACGACACCAATCGAAGCAAGGGATTATTAGCACTCCATCATCTGAGAGAAGCAGCAAAAGTGGGGTAACGAAGTATGTGGAGCCTGACCGCATACACACATCCGCGCAGCTGTGAGAAAAGGACCAACCTGGGTGATATTGCAAAGTCCTCCTTCTCTGCATCCGGATCTGACCACACGAGATCGGCCATGGGACCCTCATGAGGTATTTCTGCCGAAAGGACCCGTTTACAAGCCATGAGGTGAGGAGCCTCGAAGAAGCGAGAAAATACGGGGCCCACCTCGAAATCGATCGACGACCTTGATCTGATCGACTGAATGGATAGAAGGCGAGAGCCCTAGGGATAAAAAAGGATTCCTGTCGGAACTCTCCCTTGGCTCGACGATAACGACACGCACCACCGTGGACACAAAATATGCGGTCGTCGATCACGACAGAGAGGGTCAAGAAATCAAACATGTCCGTAAAATACGTCCACACATGTGACGATCCATATTTCCGAACGCATTCGGTATAGAAACCATATGTCTGCAGAGACGGTCAGGAAGCAGGCGAGGATAAGAGGATGGGCGTTCCTGAGTGACAGCCCTAGATTCGTGGTTTCCACGGATGAGCTGGACGCGATCAGGGTATCTTAGCTTAAGACACGTTAGTAGAGAGATGGTCTCGACGCTGAATAGACCGCGATCGACGTAATCCCCTACATACGAGGGATAGGAAAACGTGTGAGTCACAGCCAGCGGTGTTCAAATAGCGACTAACCAAGGAAGAGATAGTTGGTATGCGGGGCATAACCGCCTATGCGAAATATCTCGATAAGATCGTAAAACTGACTTGAGGACGATTTAATGGTGTCGACGGACAGAGCGGGGTCGGGGATGTGCTCACCCGTGGATATCACCGACGACGGTGACGGGTGCGGACACGTGGACGACGTTTGATTCTTTCATGAGGACTTCTTTGGTTTTCTCGCATATTTCGCGGAGGAGTGCCTCGTGCAAGAGTTGTTTGCGTAGGAGTTGTTCTATGCATGCGTCGAGGTCGAATGGTGCCATTTTGGAGAGATGACTCATCCGGCCTTTGCTGATGCGGGCGGACGGGTGTTTGTACATATTTGTAGGATGGTGACATAATGGTTTCGTTAGCAAAAAAAATTAATTAAAGTGAAATATCCAACTTGTCTTGACGCTGTCGTTGCCATCACCCCGCAAGCTCGGCGAATCCCCAAAGGTGACGATAAGAACTCAGGGCTCCATCTCAAGTATATCAGTCAGTGCGTAAAAGCTCTACTGTGCCGCATCTCGTCATCTCGTCTTTTTTTATATGTCCGTCGCAAAGGGCAAGGTTACCTGGGGGCAAGGTTAAGTTTGCGACCACAACGCGGGTAGCACGGAAATTTTTTTGTTTGCCTGGCCGTGTCAGCTGTGTCTTTGCTCCGTCCTTGCGGCAGTCACGTTGCAGGCAATCCTTTTCATTCGTCACGCTTCTCTCATCCCCCCATATCACATCTCGCTGGATTCAAGAAGATTCTAGCCGTTCTCGTTTTGGTCCTTCTCATGCCATCACAACCCCCTTCCCATGTGCATGTATGTGTTGTGTACCAATACGAATGTCGACAGCCAACGGCCATGGCAGGCCACTGGATCCTCTTGGAAAACACCGCTTATCGAATATCAAAGCTTCGAATTTCGGGACTGGTGTCAAAACTCAACACAATCCCGCGCACGGCAAGTCGGTTGACGCCTCGATCTCTCTCCCGAGATCACCTTCCTGGCGATTCGAACCCTCCCTATCGCCGCCCGGGCCCTGTTACTTAACTTAGATACAAATGCATATGTACACTTTACGCACATTATTCGGAGCCTTCGGGCGAACGCAGACGAGATCGTCCGTGGATGCCTACTACGACGAACAAGCTCATCGGATGGCACGCGAACGACGGAATCGGTTTGCCACCGTGCGACAGCAAGAAGTTTGCGATCGCGGTGTGGTCGCGGGAACATGTGTTGGGTTGCGAAAAGCCCGCTACACGTCTCGACGCGGTCGCACGGGCGGCACCGAGGACGAAAAAAAGGTGTTGGCTCACTTACCCGCGTGCCGGTCGCTGCATGCACATGGAGTTTTGATTTCAATCATCATTCAGTCACCCAGTGAGTGACCCTCCTACTCGTGTTTTGTTTGGATCGCTACAGCCCAACGCGATACATACGACCAGTGGCACACACAACCCCTCACTCGATGGCATCCATTTCATTCTGGCAAAATAAAATACAGCAAAACGTCCACCAAAAACAGAGTGATGGACAGGTGCGGGAGGCTAATCTGACATGATGGGATGTCCTTGTTAATGATGAGCGCTGAGCGCCCATCGATGCCGAGTTTGTTGGTGCATCAACTGCCAGCGTAAACTGCCTGCCACCGAACCGACGGGAAGTGCTGACGCCGAAATGAGTAAGGCCGTGAAGTAATAAGGCTTGCATAGTAGCTGGCACTTCCCGGCATCCCCTCGGGACTGGGTAGTAATCAGGAGCGTTGCTTGCCCGATGCCAGGGTCCCCGTTCTCACGATGGGCCCACACTCTCGATCGAGGAAACTCGCCAGACGCGCGCGTGCATTGATTGGTGCAAGCGGCCAAGCGGGGGGTAAAGTTTGGCGGGAGAAGCATCTGATACGGGCTTGAGTCTGTTCTCTTTTCCGTAGTAGGCTGTGCGCAGGTGGAATCACATCTGCATACTAGATCTTTCCGCTTAACGTTAGATGAAAGGAGCGTGCTTCAAGTTGAGAGAAATTTTGAAGGGCGCATATCAAGATGCCGTATGGGGTGCATCATACGCAGATTTAAAGTGCTTGATATATCGCGTTACGGTACCAGGGACGATCCCTTCTCGATCTCGAAAGTCAAGTTTCAGGTACTCTCCCACCCAACCGAACTTGGACTGTAGCCAATTACATATTCGTCTCCAGATCTCACCTTCTCGTTTTTCCTATTTTTTTTTACTCCATGCCGGCATGGCTCAGTATGCGCGTGAGAGGGTCAACATGTGTGCGTTGCACAGCAGCTAAGCTATTGCGTTCAGCCATCGCTAGTTCCGAGATCTGGGTCGCCATCTGACTGTCGCATCTTCCTACGGAGAACTTGTCCTATTCTGGCCTTCTCAAGTTCTCCCCCGGCCAATCCCACTCCATTGACATCTCCAGCGCCATCGTCGAACCGAATCAGAAGCGTCCCTGGACTTGCATCGCCCTTCTCCAGATCTCTGCACGCTTCGCCCCGTGGCCGCAATCGCTCCCGTCCCGCCCGAATTCACGATGGCTACCGGAATGATATGGGCGTGTACTCCATCCCGGCCTTACTATACTTTCTGAGAGGTAATGATTTAGTAACACCTCCTTTCATTAAGGTACGTTGCTAAGCCATGCTATGGCAGGCGACGTCCGTCCTATTACAACATTTTTGTATATAACCTACCCTCCTGCGAGTCCCTCTCGCAGTTTCAATTCTTTGCCCTCCGCCTGGCTCTCCAATGCAATACAACAACTACTCTCCCGCTGCTCACCAGGTCCACCCCCCTGCTCATCCATCCCAGTCCAACGATGACTATGCCTCGCCCTATCCCGATCCGTCTCACAACCACTCTGCCTTGTCATACGCCGCTGTCACCCCAGACGGACACTTTCCCGCCGGATCCATAGGTGCGTCATTAGTACATATCGCTTACTTTCATTTCACTCATAGAGTCGTAGCTTCAGTCTCGACGACTCACCAGAGCATCCCTCCGCAGTATTCCTACTCGCACTATGGTGCGCAGAGTAGTCCAGAAGACCATCGCTCATACTACGCGACCCCCTCTCAGGGTCCCGCAGTCGAGCATTACGCCTCTCCTAGCTCTCCTGCAGCCTCGTATACAGCGGCCAACGCTTCAAATCATCTAAGCCCACAGGCGTCTCTACAACACTCCCATCACCTTTCCCAGCAGCAGCAGCAGCAGTTCATCCCCACGCCATCTCAGGCTTATCAAGTCTATTCGAACAGCCGATCCGGCTCCTCCGCTCGTTCTCGGTCTACCGTTGAACCCTATTATCGCATGTCTCCAAATCCCCAGCACGTTGCGCACGCGCCCCCGTCGACTACTCATATCCCCGGCGGCACGAGCGTTAGAAGCAGCAACGCACCCCGCCCTCCTTCTCATACACACGCTCATCATACCGGTACGATCGTGGTCGCCACCGGAGAGCGTTACCCATGCGACCTCTGTGATCGTTCCTTTACGCGTCTGCACGATCGCCGGCGGCACTACGAGACCGTGCACGCCACTTCGCCCGTGTCGCACACCTGCCGATTTTGCCAGAAGGGCTTCAGTCGCTCGGACTCACTCAAACGCCACGTCGACAACGGATGTGATGATATGCCTCGATAGATTTCTCTCTTTGTTTCCGCCCTAGCTCCAGGCCTGAGTGACCTTGGAGCCTGAGAGGGTGTTTTAGGACTAGGTTCGGCTGCAAGCGGTTGGGATGTGCAGTTTTGGACTCGTGTGTAGACCCTCCCCCTTCCCTTCTGCTTCCAGATGTGAAAGATCCCGTTTACGAGTCATAGCTATTCAAAATCTTCGAATCCTCATGCTGCGTCAGTGACGTGCGTGAGAGGGCAAGGTAGGGGGAAGGAAAAAAGGGGGTAAGGGTTGGGTCGGGTATGTCTCTTCGCTTGTCCCCTCTCGCCCTGTGCATATATTATGTCGTTGGTGATGATCATCATGTTATTTGTTATCGTACTATGGACGCGTTCTGCTTTTCACTCTCCTCGATCGTGTATTGTTCCCCTCGCCTCGTTGGGTCCTCGCCGTTACACGCAAGTATATTTAGATCGTATATAAACATAAACGACTCTTCACCTCTAGTAGCTCGCTTGCTTCCCCCTTTGTTCTGGAAGTGTTGTCCATCATTTATTTTATTTGTGTTTTTTGTGTAAAAATTAGCGTACGCATTTTATGCCACGCAGGCAGTTTCCCTGACGTTGGTGACCCGCGGATAGACTTGCACCATAACCACCCGTTACCAGTTTACCATCCACGTGTCCATCACTCGTCAGCCAGCTAGCCCCTCATTCCGACCCGAGTTACCAAGAGAAGAGAGGAAAAGCTTGTGCCGACTTCATTCTGTAATCGGTTTGCGCCCACAACGTTGTTCCATTCGGAAGAGCTACTATGCCGGAAGGATCATCAATATTCATATGGCGCCCCTAGAAGTTCTTTTCCTTTTTGTCAATTTTGCGATACTGCAGGGTTCAGAGTTGACAGCTAGCACGCGAAGTTGTTGTTGGGTATTCTTGATCTTCCATCTTTTACTTTCCTCTCCTCCCCCAAAGTCGCGAATGTCTACTAAAATGCGGGTCTCTGTTCTTATAAATTCGTTTCTCGACCGTTCGGCGCCCGTTCCGATCATCCCGCTCTGCCAGTGTGTGGACTGCCCAAAGACCAACGTTCTGGAAATCGGTTCCGCATCGTAATGTTGTCCGTAGCTGCCCCAGTGCCACTATCAGCAGTTGGGTTAGTCACCCCCAAGTCACCCCCGCATTTATACAGCCGATACTATTTTTATATCAGACGCCTCTTACTGTTTCTCTCGTCCTTAACTGTCTTTGTTTCTCTTTACAGTAGTAACTATATTCTCATTTTTTGAGACCAATGTCCATTACCCGAGAAACGTCATATAACTCACATAGATTACTCAATAGACTCATACATATACGTGGTAATTTGAAACTGGACCCGGGCCCACTACTGCGACAGTCTGAAATCTCGTTCAGGACTCAGGAGGGGCGGCGCCCGTGTGGCCAATATGTCGTACGTGAGAGTCAAATCGAATCGATATCATAATCATGACCATAATCGTTTTGCATATCATCTGTTTTCTGCTCCAACGAAGCGCGCATGGAGTGGATCGTGTATTACTCAGACTGATGGCCACGCAGACTCGGATCGGTAGTGGATGACAACGTTTGCATGACTGGCTATGGCCAGGCGTTTCTCTGAATCTGAACATAACGAACGAAAGAAAACGCGGCTGGCAGTCGACTGCGAAAAACGATGATCATTATCATGATCTATGTTGTGCATCGGGAGCGTCAGCTTTTTGAGGGGGGCGTTGGTGATGTATGCCGCCTGCTTGGAATCCTTGGATTTATTGCGACGGGTTGAGACTCGAAATCCGCGGATCGGTAATCACGGCGATGTAGTACCGGATAGCCTTTGAGTCCCGCGATGGTCAAGGTCAACTGTGTCCAGAACAAGGAAGCTGGCAGAAAAGCCATGGTCCACTCACGTAATTATACTGATGCGGCGATGGAGTCTGGACTAGCCCGACCTTCAATCAGAACCATCGGGAAAGAAAAGAAACGAGAGCGCAAGCGAACAAGCCGGATCACAGGCAATCATGCAATAATAGACAGGGGGAGAATCCGGCGTGACGCCCTTGTAGCCTAGTACCTTGCTGGATCGGCCGCCAGCATATGTGCAACAGATGATCCGCCTGTGGGCCGGCGAGCCGCTGCATAGCCCTATCTGATATCAGTGAAATACCTGTCCCCGGCTCGCTCGTCCCTCCGACGAAGACGTACGTTCAACCGCGGTCCGCAGCACTCTGATGAGTCTCATCATGAATCGGAATGGAGGCAGGTCTTGAAAAATATGAAATAAAGTAAATCAAGTTAGTCAAAGTAGAAATGGAGACGAGCGTGATCAGCATGGCAGCCGAGACCACTTGCCAGTGGGAATGCATCGCGAACCAAGGCCTCGGCGAGGAAACGTGTGTTGGTCGCAATTGGCCACTGTTTCACGTGGAACTGGCGCTATGATAGGGGCAACGGGGAAGGAAAAGATTAGGGTTCTGTCCAAGCGTCGTCGTTCGGTAGGAAAAAATGTTAACGTGGGTCACTTTTGAACTGTTGGCTTCTGGGCCCTAGAATCAGCCGCTTCCACGGTCTCCTGACTCCTGAGAAAGAGCCACACCTCATTTCTTCATTGTTCATTGACGTAACAGGGAAAAAGCAGCAAGGGATGCGAGAGAAAGCCGCTGCTAAGAAGCCGATCAGTACTACCCTGGTACAGTTAGGCTTGACAGGTCTTACGTTCGCGGGTAGTTGATGGTGTTCTCTGCACCGTGATCTCCACGAGTATACCTCTGCTGTTCGGTCTTGGGAGATCGTCAGTTCCACCTTGCACGAATCGATCGATGTATCGGGACGTACACCACCACCACCAAAGTTCTAGCCTCGAAGTCACGACTCACTTCTCGAATCACAAGTACCTTCCTGAGGCTCGAGAGCTTGTTCCGATCACATCCACAGCAAGTCTTGCGTTGGCGGGAACTCTCTAAAAAAATGGAGCCCTCCGTGTCAATCAAATTCATCCACAGGCACATGAACCGCAAGGTGAAGAAGGTGACACGAACGTCGCGCGTTGCGATACGGAAACAACAAAAAAGGGGGAAAGGGACCTCGAGGCCCCGGTTCAGAACCCTCACCACAAAAACGACATTCTTTGCGCCCAACACGCAACACGCAATCGCCAATCTCTAGTCCGCATTCATACCATATCCGAGTCAGAACGCGTGACTAGAAACGTGTTGGTTATGCTGCCCCAAAACGATGCGAACAGTATTTAAGTTGGTTCGCTGTTTCTTTCCTCAGGTTTCTCAGCCCGGCGGTGCTGATGTTGCTGACTCCGAGTCGGAGATGCGGATGCGGACTCGCGAAAGAAACTTGAAAGTGTTCATTTCTTTTCCTCTTGCACCAAAGAAAACAAAAGTTCTGGTGCCCAGCAAATCTGCCGTCTGGTTCGCTGATAACACCATTACTAGTAGGATAGGAAAGTGATGAAAGCGCAATTCCTTGGGTTCCCCTTCAGTGTAAAATGCTCGCTTGTGACAGGTACTACTAGTCACAAGGTCACCCTTGTTTACGGAAAGATGATCGATGATCAATTTCAATCGCATACCAGCGAAGGCAGTGCCGTACTAGGTGACCCAGCATGAACGAATGGGAGCTCGAGGCTGATGAACACTAAAAAGACACATGTCGGTCATGTTTTTTCCCTGCCTTTCTCGTTATTCCAAACTCTCTTCAAGGTTCACCTTGAGACGTAATCAGCTTGCTTGCTATGGTAAGTCCAGTCAGGTTGAAACCGGTCCGTGGATACGCCGAGTAAAATCACGCCATGGTATGGCATGATCCGTCACGTCCGGCAAACCATCTTGCGAATCGAAAGAGATAAAAGGAATAAGATTATAACTAAAACACCACTACGCAGTAATGTTCCTGACCATACAAAGTACTGAATTAATCTTCGTCCTCTGAACCCTCCTCATCCTGGCTTTGAGCACTTCCGTTCTCTTGGTCAGCAAGGCCCTCAATCTCGATTGTTCCATCGTCGTTGCCGGCTTCTTTATCCTCGCTTTGGTTGGGTTGTGTCTTATGCAGTTTGGCGATGACTTTGTCGGCTCTATTGAATATTCCTCCGGTTGGGGCTCCACATGCTAAACATTTTGGGTTCCTCGCGTATCGCTTGATCGCGCAGGATGAGCAATAATAATGGCCACATCGAGTGGCCACCGGATCTGTATATGGTTTTCGACAAATGAGGCAAGCAAAGGGGATATCCTCGTCCTCGTCTGAATCAGACTCATCATCCACTTGTTTTTTGGGGTTCTCGGCTAATTTATCAAGTTGCCATCCCGCAAGGTCTAAGAATGCCGGACTCAGTATACTTCTGGGAATCACGCAGGTCCCGATTCAATACTTACATGTACCACGATCGTGCAAGAATTTGCACGTATCTCCAAAACCGCAGTATCCGGTTTCTGAGTACAGGCGGATCCGTCAGTTCCATGATCCGCGGTATAGTGGAGCAATAGACGCACCTTTGTAGTCCTTGCAAACATCCGGTTGGTAATCGACGATAGTAACCGTCCGGATCGTGTTTGCGCTCCTCTGAGGACCGATCCGCATTGCCTTGGGCACTTCCTTGTCTTTTTTCAGATGGCTACGGTATGCTTTCTGGCCCTTGTACACCCCGTCCGGGGCTTCTTCCTCCTCGACTTCTCCACGGTCCTCGCGCTCCTTTCGTCGACGCTTAGCGAGAACCTCCTCCATCTCGTCCCCTGCAATTATGTCGAGCGCAGCGTTCATGTGGGAGTCTGCTGCGGTCCATTTCACGTCAGGACCTTGGCGGGTAGATTCATCGTTATCGTCGAGGCCGTCGTGTTCGGAGCGCTGGGCAGCCGTCCGTTTTGTTCCCGCGCTGAGCAGGTTCGTGGCAGCCTTGCGTGTGGGGAGGACGACTTCCGACGTAGCAAGGGTATTGGAACGCGAGGACGATGCAGCGGCAAAGGAAGAGGCGCCGGGTGTTCCAGGTGATGCGGATCGACGGCGGGTTGTCGTTGGGCGCGATTTTCCCTTCTTGAAAAAGGGCACTTTGACGTCCTCTATGGCCGACATCTTGGTGGTGGAGTGTCACTGTCAATGTGGATGCTGACGAACGTTTCCGTGTTCGCCGACTTGTCACGGTTCGGTGACTGGATTGGTCATCCCCACTACCTCTGTAACCGATCTGATTTGTCAGCATCAACAACTTCCAGGCCGACCACAAGTATAAGTGAGCGACAAGTAGGAACGCACAAGGGTGCTCTGACAGCGTTCCTAGATGAAACTATAGATCGTGCGCTCGAAGAAAAAGGTTTGCGAGGTCTGGGTCGACTACCTGTATGCAATACTTGCCGTTAACCCTTCCTCACATAGATGGAACTGCCTCCACAACAGGGAACGGAACAGAATAAGTCGCTGCATCATATTCATACAGAATGGATGTCATAATTGGGCAGCATTTGATCCCGATGGCCCGATGCCGTGGTATTACCATGGCGGGAAAAGAGAAAGAGAAGCGACTGAAACGAGTCATGCGATTTCTTTTACCAATATACATCTACGGTATCTGCCTATGCCGTACATATGGGTCTGCAATCCGAGTACATAGCACTGATAAGGCTTCCGCAAGAGCCTGCCAATCGGGTGGCTCTCCACATCCTTCCAAAGTAGACGAGGGACGATCTCGAGGGACGTCAACGTACGGTCCGTCCTAGTCCACGTGCTCTCGAGCCTCCGTCGTGATCCGATATTTGCTTCTTTTTTCCTGTAAGTGACGGCGCAAGATGGAAAAACGCGTCCGCGCGCCAGTTTCACTTCATCAATCGGTCACAGGGAACATCCGGGTGCACACGGCGACCAGGTGCGTGTGGTGGTCGGATGTATGACACTTGCACCGAGATCCACCAGGGAAACACCGTCTGGCCTGGATGCAAGATTAACCTTGGCAGAGGTCGATAAGTAATATTATGGGCTTGTCGGAAGACCTTTTTTATTGGCTTTTTGAGGACCCACTTGATCATTCAATGTGAGATAAAGTGATACGAGGCATACGTATTCCTAGATCATGCAAATAACATTTCCGCACCCAATGTGCCCGATCATATCGGAGAATAAAGAAACCCGTTGTGGGCTTCAACGACACTTAGTCACGATATCTCCGATGGCAGGAAGTACGTACGCTATGGCTTGCGCTATGGAGATAGCCTAAACGCCTCCAAATAAAACTACATTTGTATCCCTCGTGGAGTAATAGAAGACGAGTACATACCATAAAGACGTAAATGTGATCAACATCGACCGCATCAGTATGGCGTAACCGAGCCCATCGAGTGGATGCATATGCACGTTTGCCCAAAGGGATGGATTGATGGCTCGGCTAAGAACATCCGCAGAATTCGGCAGGCGTTTCGGAGAAAAGTCGACTCCACTCATGTAAAACAAGCCCGTCGACAGAAGAATCACAGATACATGATGTGTCGATAGTGCCCGCGACATTGGGGCTATCACATCGGGACGAAGGAGTAATGCAGAATTTGAGAAGGTACTTACCTTCAGCCTGAAGTTCGACATACGTGCTCCATTTCCAGGCTGCATGGTCGGGTTACAGCTTCCCTAGCATACCTGAGGTAGCACACCAGCCCAAAGGCGCATGTCCGTCTTGATCGCCGTTGCGCGGGTTTCCAGAATCAACACTCGTCCAGAATGTCTCTTCCGTCTACGATTTCTGTGCAAGTTCGCTGACCCATAAGAGTGAAGTAAGGGCCAAGTTAATTCAAGGAAAGTTCAAACATAGTCACGTGTCACGTGTCAATACATGTTCCTCTTTCTTAATCGGTCTCACGGAGGAGAAACGCCAACGCACTGATGGTGACCAGGGAAAGTGGCCGCTACATACGACCCAGCGACGGCGAGGATTATGAGGAAGAACTGGAACGAATCAGGTTTGTTTCCTTTCCGTTCCAGTCGCTGTGGATCTCACCTCCTCCTAGGCGATACGAGGATTTTACCACTATCGGTGTGTCCGCGATGTGCGCCTCGTGGTTTTGTCCGTTTTACTCATGTAATCCTTTTTTTTTTTGCATTAGACTGGATTCAGCATTCGATAATAGAGAGGAACAGACGGATTCGTGATGCCCACAAATCACGCACTGCATACCGCGGCCCCAACGGTGAAATTACGCCAGCTTGGGTGTGGGCGCAGTGTTGGAAGCTGATAACTGCTGGCCAGTCTTGGTTCGTGATAACCCTAGTCGGTCAGTCCCCTGCCCTGCCCTGCCGAACGACACTCGTTGACAGTGCTGGCTAGGTATATTCATCGGTGTCAATGCAGCGCTAATCTCCATCGTCACTGAATGGCTTTCCGACATCAAAAACGGGCATTGCATAGACGGATGGTGGCTGAATCAACAATTCTGCTGTTGGGAAGTCGACAGCGACGGGGAATTTTGCCCTGCCTGGCACCCTTGGAGTTCATTCACCCCAGGACGATGGATAGGTTATATTTTATTCGCAGTATGTTTTTTCTCTGTCAACCTCCGTTCAAAATCTGAACATACATATGCTTCACAGGCTGTCTTTGCGTTCTCTGCAGCCCACCTAGTTCGCACCATGGCACACTATGCCGCTGGCTCTGGAATCTCAGAAATCAAATGTATTCTCGCCGGCTTTAACATGAAAGGTTTCCTTGGTTTTGGTACATTCTTTATCAAGAGCCTCACTTTAGTACGTCCCCTTGTTCTTTTACTTGGGCGAATGCTTATCCGGGATAGCCCTTGATCATTGCCTCCGGCTTGTCTGTTGGAAAAGAAGGTCCGTCTGTGCACGTTGCTTGCTGTATTGGCTCCCTGGTTGCCGGATGGTCTCGTCGCTTCTCTCGAAGCCCAAGTTGGTGACAACTCATCCTTTCTTTGCTGCTTGTGTTCACCCGTGTTTTAGGTAAA
>JBBPOM010000936.1:0-15721 GCA_038091455.1 Leccinum uliginosum | reverse complement strand
CGAAGGACTCCCTGATAAGGGTGGACGAAGGACTAGAGAATGGATGAAGAGGGTCTATTGCATGGCAATGACGAAGCTAGCGAGCGATACCGTAGGTAGACCAAGATGAGGATCGTGGGAACTACAGAGGCTGTCTAATATAGCTAGGTGCGTCGTGCACGGACCAGGACGAAAAGGGAAACTAGGAACTCGGATGCAATGAGGGAAATCTATGAGTGGATGATAAGAGTACACGTGAATGATGAGAGAAGATGCAAAGTCAAGAAGAAGTCGGAGATTGGTGATCCGCAGTGAGAAGGATGAATAAGAAGGCTGCGGAGCGCTAGGGTTCTGAGTAAGCGAAGATAAGAGATAAGAGAGATGATAAGCGATAAGAGAGATAGGGAATACTCGGAGATGGAGATAGACATAAGGGAGATAGGGAATACTCGGAGACGGAGATAGACGGAGACGGAGAGACGGAGATGGAGAGACAGAGACGGAGAGACGGAGAGGAGCAGAGAGAAACGGAGAGAGACGGAGAGAGACGGAGAGAGACGGAGAGAGATGGAGAGAGACGGAGAGATCTAGTAGAAGAAACGAAGATGACGGAGACGAGGAGAGGTGGAGACGAGGGGAGGCGGAGACGAGGACTCGGAGATGCGGACTCGGAGATGAGGACTTGGAGATGCGGACTCGGAGACGCGGACTCGGAGAAGAGGACTCGGAGACGAGGACTCGGAGACGAGGACTCGGAGACGAGGACTCGGAGAAGAGGACTCGGAGATGAGGTGGGAAGACTCGAGGTCTTCGGAGGAGGTCCGGGAATACTCGGGAAGGCTCGGGAAGACTGGAGAAGGCCTCGAGGAAAGGAAAAAGATAGGGGCACCGAGATAGATTGTAACACAGTGTGATATGCAAGGTGTGCCGAAATCGCAACATCATTGAGAAGCCTATACGTCGTTGCCATGTACCAAAGCATATACAATCAAAGGTGCACCAAAGGAATCTTCAACGACTGGCTAAGACGAAAGAAAAGGGGGAACCATTGAGGCTCCAAGTCGATACTCTTGAGAACTCTGTGCCCATGCTGTCCCAGACCCCGCCACGGCTGAGCCTGCGGGAAGTAACGCCGACGATCCAGCCCGGCGACCCAACGCTACCCCCATTTCCTGTCACCACTGGCAATGAAGATTCCGATGTACCGCTAAGCCAGCTCTGGGACAAATTCCAAGAAGACCGCACTATATTTGTTGACGACTACAACGGTACCATGACGGACTACTTTGATGAACTACAACGGAAGATCGAAAGCGGCGAATCCGTACTCTCCACTGTTTTATTACCACTCCAAGACGAATTAGGACTCGAAGACAGCATTGATATAGACCTTATTCCTCCAAATCTTGAAGAAGTGGGCGAGGACTTTGGGATCAACGTTGATGGTTCGTTCTCTCCCTTAGATGATCCTCTTACTGAATTGGGGGATAGCCATCACTAGTAGGACTTCTCAGTGTATGAAGTCCAACGTTGCCGCTGACGTTTCCCCTCGTGGACCATTATATCCTTGGAAGTCAATACCGGTATGTTTGGACGGGTACTATCACGATCAATTTCGCTGACGAACTTTGCAGGAATTTCTCACCCATGTTCTCTTTAGTTCTCCTCGCCTCAAGTTTTCACAGTCACAGAAAGCAGCGGTCTTGAAATGGGCGAAGGATCTCGGAGCACCTGAGGTGCCGTCGATGTATGCCGTGAAAAAAACACAAGAGCGTTTCATGAAAATTCTCGGGGATCCAACAGAGAAGGTGACTACAAATTCTGGTAGTGTATTTTACCTGAACGCGATCAGCAAAGCAATTGCCATGGTGAGTAGAGTCGGCTATCCAACGAACCGTTCTAAGCTGGCTGCACAGGATTTCGCAAATCCGCTTACTCGATATGCAATGCAAGAATACCCCGAGGATGGACAAATGTACATGTCGCAAGTGCACCATGGGAGCAAGATGCTTGAGGATCTTCCGGATGGTCTTGCGCCTCCGTGTGTCCGTGTCAACCGTGCGGTCTATTTTGTCGATGAGCTACTTCAACAATCAACCGGGGGGTACTTTATCCCTAAAAAGTTCTTCCAGGCAAGAATGTCGCCTGAAGGGCCATCCACAGAGCCTACCATTCTCGCATTGGGCCATAAGGTCTCTGAGACTGGGGTTTGTCCTTGTTCCCGTTGTATCAAATACCATCCATTGATTCCTCTTGTCACAGGAGGGATTTGCGGTTGACCCAGAGATGGTCATCGTCCCAGTCTCGACATTTTTCAATACATTCGAAGATCTTCGGTGCCGGGACAGTGTGTCTGGAGTCCGATTCACAGGTTTGTCATCTGATTTTGGGAGCTAAACGCATGATCTAATGCTCAGCACAGCTTCCTCCGTCGCATTTTCCAATCTTATGCCAAACCCACTCCGAGAGAAATCAGGAGGACGAATGGTATACACCGTACCTCTCATTGTGTTCATGGACGACGTATCTGGGAATATATCAAAGCAGTGGAACAAGCACCACGTGGTATACATGTCAAATGCTCTATTGTCGCGTCAAATGCTCGAGCAGGAGTTCACTATTCGTTTTATCTCAGGTTCACCCCATGCGACTCCAATGGAGCTAATGCAAGGCATCAAGGACTCTATCCAGTAGGTCGTGAATACAGTTCATACATATCTTTGTCGTGAAAGTGTTGACTGTAACAGGAAAGCATCCGACAACCCCATCATAACATTTGATATCAAGCATCAAGAGGAGGTCATGGTTATCCCCTATAATCTGATCATTGCGGGCGACAATCCAATGCAGGCTGAAGAGTGTAGTCACGGTGGTTTGAAATGCAATTACCTCTGCCGCACTTGTGATGCTGGTGGTACAAACATGGAGAAGAAGACTGACGAAGGATATAGTGAGATCTTTCAGGTATCACAAGTTCATGCCTATTTGCTTATGATGTACTGACCACGGACTCAGAGTGGCGAGTTGCGGACACCCGAGGACACCCTTGCTCAAATCAAACATCAGATTCAGCTTTCAAAGCTCTCAGGTGGTACTGAGAAGGTCAAGACTGCCGTAAGTAAATCCGGCATTCGAGACAGTGCCACCACTGCAATTGTAGGCCGCCTTTTGGAACTCGGAAAAGTCCTACGAAAGAGAACAGCAGGAAGGCCAGCACTGTCGGATGCTGCAGTCACCACACAATTAGAAACAGAGCTGGATGCTTTACTCGGTGGTAGACCACTCGATGATCATATCAACCCACTCCTCGGGATGCGAGGATTGAACATCCACAAGGATACCCCAACCGAGATCCTTCATACAATCCTTCTAGGTGTGGTGAAGTACTTTTGGGCTCAGACTATCCACATCCTCGACAAAGACCACTTTCTCAAAAAATTTCAGATGCGTCTTGGATCAGTCAATACAGACGGTCTAAATTCTCCGACTCTCAATGCTGACTATATTGTGAGGTACAAAGGTGCGCTTATCGGGAAGCACTTCAAGAGCCTCGCACAGGTCATGCCGTATCTTATCTATGACCTTGTTCCACGTTCGGTGCTCCAGAGCTGGTCAGTAATCGGAAAACTTGTTGTCCTTCTCTGGCATACTTCAATCGAAGACATAGAATTGTATCTCGTCAGTACTGTTTTTTTACACTCTCGCATGATCTGATTTGCTGCAACGTACTACTGTAGGCCAACCTTTCACGTGTTATTGATGACTTTCTTACCCTCTCCGCGCAATGTGCACCTAGTATCTTGGTGACGAAAGCAAAGTTTCACTTTCTTGTTCACCTTCCCATGTTCATCCGACGGTTTGGCCCAGCAATTCTTTTTTCGACAGAGCGCTATGAATCTTTCAACCACGTGTTTCGCCTTGCATCAATTTACAGCAACCGTCAAGCGCCGAGCCGTGATGCATGTCATCTCTTTGCCGAACAAGAGAACGTCAAACACGTTGTCTCTGGTGGATTTTGGAAGGATCCCGCCACTGGTAAATGGGTCAAAGCAGGGGCCAATATCGTTAAATACATTGATGAACACCCTCACCTACGCCAGCTGCTCGGTTTCCCAAGGGTAGAGCCTCCAGAAGTCGGCGAGTTTTTCTGTTTTATATGTAGTAAATTACTTACTCTCCTTTGAAGGTGCGGCACACATACCACCACACGAAACCAGAGATGGAAGGACTGACTCAGATATCACACAACCACTCGATTGGAAGGAAACAGAGGCTGCACGATATTCGCTGTTGATGCCACCTACTGCGGCTCAGCACGGACGTAAATTTTACAAAGCTATGACATTTGTTGCAGCACATGGGGATAAGCCTAGAATTGGAACCTGCGTCGTCATCAAACTTGATAACATATATCGGATTGGAACGGTCAAAGAGATTTTGGTTCCGTCAGAGCAGTCCGGCCAGCGCCTTGCCTCGCACATCACAATCACCCTCTTCGAATTCCTTCCTGAGTTGCATGCTCATTTACGTGTTCCCTGCATCAGATATCCTGACTGTGTACAAATCGTTGTTATTCCCCCTCTCGTAAGTTGCCTCCACTCATATGATGACAACTGCTGTACTAGCTGCTTGAACAGGATGTTATCTGCGTAATCAACATTCAGCATGACTGCATGACTGCCCGCTGTGCTTCCACAAGGGCTGTGCCTGAAAAACAAGAACGTGCAGTCACCTCGCGGACGAAGGACCTCATTGATCATGCGCCTATCGACGCTTATCTCATTAATACCTCCTCGCTTCACAACTATGAGTGGATCAAGGCTGCCATCCCACGCATACTTTACGACCAAATTTATGCACCACTCATTTCCGATCACGCCTCTCTACGTTTACAGGCAGCTCGTCTCCTCCGATCGAAGAAGGGAGGAAATGAAGGAGCTGATGGTATGACTGGTACTATCTCTGACACACAACCGCCAGCCGAGCAGCCAGCGCCGGCGTTCGATCATCCGAAGAGAACGCAACGAAAAGGCAAAGGAAAGGCTACAGTACCACCCGGCGCCCGATCCAGTGCACAATCCAACCAACCCAGCCATCCTAGTATGGCACCCTCTGCAAGCGCAGGACCATCCCGGTCCGATCATGTCGTCAATACGCACATCCATCCGAGTCCTCCGAGTCATGTTCTGTCCTCAGCTCAGGCTGCCAGTCACGGATATATGTCATATGCCAGTCCACAGCCCTCAATTCCGCTACCTGGTCCCCCTAGTATATTATACTATCAACCCGTTGCTAGCGAGTCTGCTACCAGTGTTCCATATTATGGGAGCGTTCCGGCACCCAGCACAGTCACGGTTTCGTACCCATCGTATTCACCTCATTTCAGTGGTGTACCACAATTTTATAGTTAACATCTGATATTATACATAACAATTTACCCGGTGTTTGGGTGAGTTTGAGACGCCGACATTGAACCTTTTAAACAGCCCCAGTCATGGACTCTGGTTTCGCACCCTTCCTCGAGTTGGCCTGCCACTGGTGTGCGAGATGAGCCTTCTTGCACGATATCGCCTCGAGCAGACCCAGAGCAACAATTCCAGGAATGACTCGGAAGGGTCACCAGAACACTCTTTCCGTGACCGCTCTCTAGAACCCGACGCTCGTTTTTCTCCTGGCCCGGCTGGCCGTGATTTTTCACCCCCTCCTGCGGCTCAGCCCCGACAGACCCGGGGGCGTTCGTCCTCACTTGACGAGACGCTAGAAGCAGAACACAGGATCAAACGTAACAAAGTCTATGCACTCGATACGTGCCGGGAGTACCAATTAGAAGACGATGCCCTGAATGATTTCGCCAAGGTAAGTACTAGTTATTCTTGAGTTCCAGACTAGTAATACTACTATGATTGGCTTTCTAGATGGACATCGACCAAATGCTTATCTCGTTGAAAGGTTCATTCGTGGCGCTGCAGCGTGGGATGCAACATGACGAGGCCCACACGTTTATTCGGTCCAACCAGTTCTATGTAAGTCAATGCCAGTGACTACAACGTGTTCTCTTCTGACTACAACGTGTTCTCTTCTGACACATCCATTGGCACTGCCTGCAGCTCATACTTAAAGATCGCCTACGGTACTGCCTCCTGACACCCAATCTGACAAGATACCTAGAAGACCTCCCTGAGAACATTTGGGTGCGTGTTTACAGGTTGAGCATGCGCTAATACGAGTCTCACAGTTTCAAACTACTACTAGGGTTTTATAAAGCGGAACCTAGGTGTTTTCAAGATCCCCCCTGCGGCCATGGAGGACCCCGAACTCATCGAACACATCGACAAAATCATGAAAGAGATCCTTACGAAGCAACGCTCTCAGATCAAATTCAAGGTAATTGACTTGACAGTGATCGACCAGTGATCTAACTACAACGTATGTAGATCTCGACTGGCATCACGAAGGATCATCACATCACGGTACTTTCGAAGTCTCTTTGTCAAAAGGACTTTATGGATGTGACAAAGGGTCAATGGGCACGATTTGCGTTCCTCGTGAGTCACGGCGGTAGCATACGTTTTCATTGGCACTCACTGACCTTTATCATCCAGCGTCAGAATATGATCACCTTTACGACGCTCGTTAAAGAAGCACAGAAGAAAAGGTTCGAAAGCTCGGAGTCTCCGAGTCTGGACCTCGCATCAGATAACGAGGACAATGATCCGGCGAATAAGGAGAAAAACACGGAGCCTGAGTGGGAAGACAACAAGTATTGGGACTTCGTTGACAAGCTCCTTGATGAAATGCGTGACGAGGTCAAGGAGCAGCCAACAATGGAACTTCGTAAGTTGGAGTGGGAAAAGTAGGCCAATATCGTCCACTATCTTTGTCTAGACTAACCCATATCGTGCAGATACTTTACAGAAGCCCTTCAAAACGACTTGAAGATGTTTCCTGCCAAGAACAAGAACTCTGGTCTTCGTGCGTCCGATGGGAATGGTATTGCTGAGTGGCAGCGTGCACTGCATCAAGAACTCGTATGGCTCTGACTCGGATCTGGTCAAAGCAACGGTGACCATTTATACTACACCCACTCCGAGTCCCTACTAATTGCTATGATTGTTGATACACACCCGTTTTCTGTTTCGTTAGTACACCCCCCTCCGAGTCATTCATTCCTATCACCCGTCTAATGTGCAACCGTGCTTCGTATAACCTGTACTAGCCAGTGAATACTACATTTGTTTGAGTTCTCGTTACATTCAAGTGTGTCCGATGGAGACAATGGGTCCTTGACAATGTTGAGCGCACACGCCACACAGTATGCCCGATGTTCTTTTGCCACCTGAACCAAGGTACCTTCCCTGTCACTTTGGGTCAGTCTCGGGAATGTATGTTCTGTCGAGTCGCAAGTGGGTGACATAGTGGATGGCAGACATAGAATCTGTGTGCTACTAGTTACTCATACTTATGTCTCTTTTACATTTGTGTATCAGTATCTAACCTCTGCTCGAACAAGCCTAAATAGATTGAATATAATTACCACGCATCAAACGACTAAAGAAACATCTCAGCGGTGTTCCTTACCATGTGGGCTTGGCATTACATAACCTGTTTACTATATGAGAAATCTGGTCGTCATTTGGATGTCTGCACTGAAGTCATGCAGCCCATATAATTACCACGCATCAAACGACTAGAGAAACATCGCAGCGGTGTTCCTTACCATGTGGGCTTGGCATTACATAACCTGTTTAATATGTGAAAAATCTGGTCGTCATTTGGATGAGTCTGCACTGAGGTCATGCAGCCCAGCAGTGCTGGGCTAATACAACAATGTCTGTATTGAGGTCATGATGGGCCCGGCAGTGTTGGGGTAAGCCAATCATCCTGTCTTTTATAACCAGCTAATGACCGAGAAAACCTAAGGTGAATCACTATTTAATTGCAAGGGGTACAGAGTAGTCAAGATGTAATATCCATGTTTGGTAATCCACTCCGTACATAAAAGACGGAAAACATTTGTTGCAGGTCCCACGGAGGTCAGCCCAACGGAAAGGCACTCCAACGTCCACGAGACATCAGCTTAACTTAGGCGTGTACTGTAACATGCAGCGCAATCACAGATTATAGTCGGCGTATTTCTGCAAGGACACTAAATTTTCGCGTACCGGTACGAGCTATTGCACCCGCCTTCCAGTATCAGCAATCAATCATTAATCATTGGGCTCGGTGGATGAAAATATACGTAGTTATGTCAAAAGGCGCCGGTTACTACTCGCATGCCATCGTCAGTGATTCAACGCTTGAACAGCACCGCGGCGCGGTGCTCGCTTCGGGCGTCATTCGGAAAATCCCGACTCACTGACAGTTAGTACTATACTACTACTAGGTCCTATTGACTTGAGACTAGTAGTGATCTATCAAATCTGAATCAAGCAGTCTATTTACCATTTAAACGTGAACAGACTCCGTCGAGATATTAATTGTTTCAGATTTTTGTGCACGTACAAGCCGACGTCCGACGGACTCGGAGGAGCTCAGAGAACACCCTTGGAATGTTCCAACTAGAAGGTTTGCGAACAAGATTTGAATCCGTGATCTGAGTCGTCCATTGATCGATCAATCTACCATCCTCACATATCGCCACTTTGACCATACCGCAACTTGCGGTTCGAGTTCTTTGAAGGCCAGCTGAACGGCGTCATTGAATATGCCATCGATGAAAATTTTTTGAAAAAGAAAAGAAAAGAAAAGAAAAAAAACTATTCTGTCACTGCCAAGCTTGGCACAAACGTACTTACGGGTTGACGACTCGACTCGTTCGCGATCCGGGACCGCTCTCGGATCAGTGACAACTCAAATAATATCAGCGAAAGAAACAAGGATCCATCCCGAGCGATTTCGTCTAGCCCATCTTGAAGCCCCGTTGTTCCTTGTTTTCCCTATACTAGTTTTGCCTGTCACACACCAGCGGACCAGTCCCACGGTAACTACGAAAGATGGGTTAACGATGGAGCGGTCGGAACCTGAGTCAGAGGCAGTATCATGTAATCAGACTCACTCATCGCTAGTAGACAGGTGTCAACTGAGCCTCCTCGACGGCGAAGTTACCATAAAGAGATCAGGTCAATATGATCCCAAGCGCGCGTATCTTCGAATCACGCAATCCCGACCCTTCTCTCGTCCTCCCTGAGGCCTTGAGGCCTTTTGTTGGCAGCATGTAGTTATTGAATATTCGCCCTTGGGGTTCTGACAAACCACAAAAATCAAATAGATATCTACGCACAACACCGAGCCCCGCCACCGAAACCTTCCGCTCACCACCGTTTGATCACCGCCCAGCCCACGCTCCATCCAACCGATCCAACACCCCCTGCACCTCCCTCACCGCCGACTTCCGCTCCATCCTCGCGTCAGGCCAATCCGCCCCCGACACGTGCAGCGCGTCCAGGCGCAACAATGACTGTAACAACAACTCCGACAGCCGTGTGTGGTCTGGCGGCGTCGGTTTAGTGGTAGGCGCGGAAATGGATTCAGCAACAGCGTGAGTCTGAGTTGGAGGTTCGTTGCACTCGGACGACGGCGGCGGCGCGAGCGCCTGCACGAATGCGTTCACGTCCGGCACGAGCGTCTCCCTCACCCTCACCAGCTCCGCACGGATTGCGTTGATCGTGCCCTCTTCCGTCGGTGGCGTCTTTGATAGTTTGGGAGTAGCTGCTGCTGCTGCTGCGATTGACGACGCAGCACCAGAACCGCCATTGCTAGGGGACTTTTCGGAGAGGGTATGTCCCCCGATCAATGCGATCATCGCGCTTGCCTTGATTTTATAAGTCGACACTACAATAGAAATCCATGGGGGTATAGAGTCATGCATCCAGGGCCAACAAACGAACGTCAGCGTCGTCGTCCGCCAGAATCTAACCAAACCAACCAAATCGAAAAGGAGGGGAAAGAACAAACCCACGCACAAGGAGCCCAATCATCCTTCATCACCGCACCCTTGTACACCAGCTTGAACGATCCCACAGGCAAATGCGTGTACTCTGCCAGATCCGCCTTCAGCTTGCCCAGTGGCGTGTCGAGCGGTGGGATCGGAAAATGGAGGACGTTGCGGCCCCATTTGACGTGGATCATCTCGGAGAAGTTGAATCTAGACTTGGACTTGGACTTGTGAGGGTCCTCGAGTGAATTAAAGATATATAGGCAGCCGGAACGGAGAAGCGCGAGGGCCGCACGGAAGATCAGCACGAGGCTGAGCGCGACTAATAATTGGATTTAATCATTAAGGTCAGTTCGGAGATGATGAAGATATCGGAATTGAATCACCAGAATAGAGCGAAGACAGCTTGGACGCTTGAACTTGGTAATTTGCTACGTTGAGGCTTTAGTACTTAGCCTGTGCCGCATCAGTAAAATATTGAAACTCCGATGCAATCCAAACAATCGTTATATTTTGGGAATCAATCCACAAAGATCGAAATTGATTGTGCTTCAAGCTGATTTGAACAGTACAGAAAAGAATATTCTAAGAGATACAACAACGGATCAGCAGTAAGCCAGTGTGAGAACAACAACTATCGTGACAACGTAACAACAAACAGTATGTAAGTGACCCGATACCACAAGCGAGAAGAGAACTTGAATGAAAAAATAACGTAGCTGAGCCATTGGTAAGTAGATTCGGGAATGTGACATATGTAGCCAGTATGGGTGGTGGGTATTAAACGACCAGCATTGATAGTATACCATGTTTATGCCTGAGAATGGAAGGGTAACTCACGACGGGTCTCTGAAGGTTGCACTCCCAGCAGCCAAATGGATGAGTGGAACACCTGCGTCACATAAACTTCCTTGACTTGTGGGGCACCACGACAGGTCCTGCGCACGAGATAATGGCGGCGCCTTGAGTGGCAGGCGTATCTCGCAGCTCCACGAGCTGTCAAACTTCATCGATCACGGGGCGAAGAGCGTGGAGACGGGGTAGTTCTCCTCAAGAGGGTGTCACAACGGGAAAGCGTCTTTTTCAGGTACTGCGCTCACTCGTAGATCGCTAACCCACGCCGCCCCCGTTCGCGCCATTCGATTGCGCGCGTCGCCCATTCAGCCATGTTGACCTCACGTTCCACGTCCATCTTCATCCACGGATGTTCCTATCGTTCCTGATCAGTACACGTGTCGCCCGGAAACGACATGGGGGAAAACTCGCCAGCAATTCAGGATATGTTGCCCGATCATCCGCGTCTTTGATCAAGCATCGCCGTACCCAATCGCGTGCTTCTGGTGACCATTTCCGGGGGAATGGCTTTCCGTCACCATTTTCGCCCACGTCTGCAGTCTGTGGGGTATCAATGACTTCATTGGGGGTTTCGTCGTCCTCCGGGAGTTCAGGTGCTTCACCATCGACGATAGCACTGAGCTGCGCGAAAACGTTTTCGTACGTTTCAGGAGGGTAGGGATACCTGGGACGAATGCATGTAAGACAAGCGCAGATAAGGCGGAACGAGGAAAGCAAACAACACTCACTTTCCCCTAGCAATCTCCACGATAGAAAGGCCGAGAGACCATACATCAGCGCTCACAGTATATGAGGTAAAGGCATCGTCAACGTTTGACGAGGGCGAGGACCCTTTTATCCGTTCGGGCTGTGCGACCAAAGAAGGCATTAATGACCAAACCGATGACATGATAGACAACGTGGCAGAAAAATGAAGACGTCCACAGGGGGAGATGACTCACAGCCATGTAACTCTGGCACCCGACGTTGGTGCGCGCTATGCTCTTCTCGAGTTGGCCACTCACGCCGAAATCGCAAAGCTTGATTTCGCCTTTGCAGTTGACGAGGACGTTGGTCGGTTTTACGTCGCGGTGCATGACACCAAGATGATCCTTGAGAAAGGCAAGACCCTTGGTCATCGATGACGCGATGCGTCTCAGGTGTTCCTCGGCCAGAGGAGCAGGACTGGACGTCCAAGCAGAACCTGGACTAGAAGAAATGCTAGGGGGTAGGGAAACATTGCCGTTTGGGAAACAGCAGAGGGAGGCAAGAGAGCCACCATCCATGTGCTCCATGCAATAGTAAACGCAGGATTCAACAAAGAACGCTCCATAAAACTCGACGATGAATGGGCTGATAGCACGGTGAAGAATATCAAGCTCCATAAGGATGCCGTTAAGTCTTGTGGAGTCGAGTTCTAGACGGATTTCCTAAAGTTGGTGCAAAGAGAAACGGGGGTGCAGGTTAATAATATGGATGACGTATGTAGAGTGGAAGATGGGAGGACGCCGCGCACCTTCATGGCCATGGTAACGTTGGTGGGCTTGTGAAGGACTTTTTTTACGGTTCCATAGTTGCCTCGACCGAGCTCGTTTTGGAGAACGAGCTGCTCCATGTTGATCGCATACGAAGAACCGTTTGAGAAATCGACGCCGGAGGCGTGGAGGACGGCTTTTCCGGTGAAAATGAGTCGACCGGACGGATCGCTGATCGGAAGGTTAAAGAAGAGGGATAAAAAAAGAAAACAGGGACGTACACGATTTTGTTGAAATTTGCAAAGGGGGTATCGAAAGTGTTGGGGGCACGACGACCAGCATCGGCCACGGATGGTCTGCCTGCACCGAGGCCAGCGTTTGCGGCGCCGATGGAGGCATCTGGATTGATATCGGACAATTTGAAACCGGGCTTGTTGCGCTTGGTGGGGGGAACAGGGGCTGGCGCACGACCACGGTGGGCGGACGGGGAAGGGAAGGGGTTTGAATGGTGGGAGAAGGGACGCTGCATGTCGTCTAAATGAGCATGTGCAGCGGAGTCAATGGCGAAGGAAGCGGAGCCCGGAGAGCCAGGTGAGCCGCGGTTGAGCATCTGATGGAGTGAAATTGAGAAGAGAGAGGAAAAAGAAAGAAAAGATGCCGTACTGCGATCATCTTTGCCTGGAGAGAGGGCGGAATTGGGGCATTTCCTCCTCTGTTGGAGAGCAGTCCGCTGAGGGTGTTTCGAGGAGCGCCAGGTTGACCGGGTGGCTGGGAGCGGTTGGGCTGCCTCTGTGATGGAAGAGGGGTTCTTTGATTCTGGATGTCATTGAGGGCGTCGTGTTCATGGCCGGTGTGCTGCATTTGGGACCGGAAGAGGACACGGAGACAGACTTTCGAGGACGTTGGACTGAGAAACCACCGATAATCGAGATTTCCATATATACTCGTAGCATTCTCTATGAGGCAATCCAGTCACGCAAAGTCACGTCACGGGAGTACTACTCCGCGGGTACAGCAAGTCGCATGACCACCCCGCGTTGCAGTCGACAAGGCCGTCGCAAGTGACCAAGTATGTGCCTGGTATGGGCGCAGTGTACGAGCGCTTTCCACCCAAACTGAATTGATTTTCATCTCCGTAGCGTGAGTCACGACTGAGAGCATAGAAAAGAAAAAAAAAATTGGACTGGTCGTCACTTTGGATGATCCGTCCGAAACTCTGACAAGATCGGCAGCTGGTTGATCCGCTCCGCGAAGAATAGACAATAACGACTGACATCATCCCCTCGTCGACATTCCCATCTCCCCGGGTTCCGAGTCGGCGGCCTTTTCTCACCATCAAGGGCTTTGTGGCCCATCCACTACTCCCAACTTTCAATCCGACGAATTCGGGACTGGTACAAAACATATTTTTAACCCATGGCCCTGCGCCAACAAACATATGTATCTCCCGAGCCAGAGCCGTAAATATGGCGTCATCATCACTTTAAACGAACGTGCGCGATTGGTTCGCGACACTCTATTCATCTCCCATCCGGGACTCTTACCCGGTGACCCCTGGAGAGTGTATCCAAACCTTTTCACCCCCGAGAACAACGCAATCGATCCTTCTTTCTCGTTTTTGGGATCTTCCACTCTTGATCCGCCACTGCACTGCACTCGAATTTGGCTTACAGGCTCCATAGTCTCAATCTTTCACCGAATCCATCCAGTACGACAACTCCTTCCGACTCGATCGGTGGCAGAGTTTAAAATGAGACGCTCATGATGGCCTTTTTCGTGTCTGCTTACACGTGTTTCCATGTCTCTTTGCATAGCTAATAATACTCAAGCGACACCCACTCTCGATATGACGTCAATCCACCGAGGCCGTGAACACTGATCAGCCCTGCCTTAGAGGCGTGTGCAGTGAGGAGAATGAAGGAGACTGATGTCAACACTCCACCCCATCACGGGACTCGAGTACCACGCTCGATATCTATACAAAGCTCCGAGTAACCCTCGGCTTGCGTGTTTGTGGATCCCTATGGTTCTCAGAGCGTGACGTCTTCCCCGCGGTCTCGCGCCGATATTTGCCCGAGACAGTCTTTGCTGTTCACGTAGGGGTCTTCTAGAAAAAGTCGCATCATTGCGACGCGATCGTTCTCGGCCTGGACAAACTCGTTTTCCGAGCACACGGCAGTCATCATAAATATCCCGACATCTTTTCGCTGGCGCTCCCGACTACCATCCCACTTGCAATAGACGCATGGGCACATGCATGTATTTAGGCAGCTGGCGTACTTGTAAACTGGCATCTAGATCGTCCGTTGCAATACAACGAAGAACTTGGCCTAAATCCAAGGTATCGAGACAACTCAGACGGCCCATGCACGAGAACGAGACGCCAGCCATGTGCATGAGGATATGCCAATAAAAAAACTGTCCTAATCAAAACGGTCGTGGTACACTCACAACCCCCCAGCATCCCCATCCGCTCCACACGACCCACACGACCAACAGATGTAGTCCAGTCGCGTAGCTCACGAACGCCAGCCTCGCGCGACGATCCCCGAGAACCGAGCGCGTGAGCGTCAGGAGGAGACGCTCCGGGAGTGGCAGAGAGGTGTATGCTTGCGTCGCTTCCTGCAATTCGCGTCAAGTAAAAGAAGTAAGAAGAAGAAAAGAGGCACGCACCCTTCCCCGAAAAGCCTCAAACGGATTCATCGTCTCCTCATACCTCTGCCTCCACCTCCCCAGCTCCACCTCGTCCTCATTCGCCCCATCCCCCGCGCCACCCACGACTCTTGAGTTGCCGTCCCGGCGCGTATTCAAATTCGACGATGACGACGACGTTCCAGGAAGCGGATCCAACTGCGACACCGACGATGTCTCGCGATAACTCTGCATGTATCGCACCTTCTCGTACAGCTTTAGGTTGTCCGACTGCAACGATTTGATCTCGGAACGCAGCTCGGAAATCGTATGGAATTGACGTCGGAGTTCCTGCCATGCCACAGGGATCCTGAATGAGCACCCAAGTTGCAAGTAAGACAATAAGAAACCACGCGTTTACCTCTTCCAATTCGGCATTCCGTGTTCTGAACCGGTCCCGTTGACTGGTCACGATGGGCAATATCGACGTGTCGGCAGACGAGGTGAATGGAATCGGTGTGCTTCGGGTCGTACTCCCGGACGACTCACCATTCTTGCTCTTGGACGCTTCCAAACCGAGGTCTAGTCCGAGACTGGCCAGCGCGTCATCGACTCGCGCCGTTCCGCCAGTGATCGCGGCCTTTACAGAACGGTTATCGAGTGCGAGGAGGTCTGTTTCAAGTTTCTCGTTCAGCGATTTTTGCTTGGAAAGCTCTGCACGGGCCGTGTCGAGCTCCGACTGTGTCGACTGGAGGGACTCTTCAAGAGACGTGTGCAGTATCTGTGGAGGAGTACAAGTTACGAGTGAGCCCGGGTAGTGACGCAAAGGCGAAGGAAAACGAGCTCACCCTGAAACGCGTCAGCTCTT
>JBBPOM010000935.1:0-15736 GCA_038091455.1 Leccinum uliginosum | reverse complement strand
ACGCGGCGGCGTGGGTGGGTATGCACCCCGCATTTGAAGGGCGGTATGCGGTGTCGACGTCCAACAGCCGGGCGGTAATGACGGAGGACGCACGGGTGGTGGATCCGTCGGGGAGGGGAAGGCGGCGCGTGGTGACGCAGACGCGGACGAGGAATGGGAGTGGGGTGTCGGGGGAGGTATATTGGGTTGAGGGTGCGGGAGGGGGTGGTAGGAGGGCGAGGGAGGAGAACGTGAGCACTGTGGGGAGCAGTAATTCGCGGGCTGAGTTGGAACTGTGAGCTCCAGCGTGGAGGGTATTGTATATTTTTCTTCAAGGAGAAGAGCATTCAGGTGGTGTGCCATTACTGACTCGTTCCTTTGATGACCCTGTATGATTAGTCGACTTTTATGCATGCCTACGCCGGGAGATGGAACACGTCTCAAGTATTCTCTATGATCATTCCCAGGAGTGCTCGTACGATTGCTCGTGCTACTAATGCGACTCGCAGAGATGATTATATGCGAGAGGTTTCAACGAGTTACGGTCCGATAGCAGTCCAGCTTGACTCCAGCCTTCCAGTATTAGTAGTCCTACGTATTTGATCTTGTTTCCTGCTGTATATGGGGAGGCAAGGCGCTCGGCCCACTACTCACCAGCTCGTCGTTAGACTGAGCAGACCGTTCGCTGTAGTTATGTTCACGCCGAGCGGTGTGGTTGTAGACAGAAGGATCGCGACGGAAAATGTGATCCTTGTGCACGCTCAGTGGAGATCACGCCGATGATATTGAAGTTCAAATTGAATTGAAGGCATACAGATACTAGACGAATTATGAACATCCTCCGTGACGATAAGCAGTTGCTACATATTAATATCGCTCGTCCAAAAAAAAAAAAAATTCTAACACACCTCACCCCATGAACCATTCAGAGCTTTCGAATGCAAGCGAAAAAAAAGGAAATTACCAGTAAATAGTACTAATATATGCCGGCCCGCCCGGATCGGAGATCTGTGATTGATATGGTTGTTTACTTGTTTACTTGTTTTGGTTAGGTATACAGCGAACAAAGGAAATTATTACGATACTCGTCCGAAGAACCAGTCATAAGAAACCGCCATATGACAGATGAATCCGATACGCTCAGTGCAAACAAATGATACTTAGACCTGTGGAACCGAATATCAATATTCCAAACTATTCCAGATACAGAAAGCAGAAGACAGTCTATGATATAAAAGGTGGGATGGTTCGCCAAGGACCCTCCAAGTCACCTCTCCCCGCTCAGTGCAAATTATTGATTCGCGACCAATGGTAGCAACAGTTGTATGGGTTTCTCCTACCTCATCTTATTGCAAAGTTGTTGTCTCATTCATTCCCCACAGCCGATTAGAGCGCAAATACTTGTGATTGGAGGTGGCCCTGCAGGTAGCTATGCGGCGGCGGCTCTCGCAAGAGAAGGATTTGAGGTCGTGGTTCTGGAGGCTGCCAAGTTCCCAAGGTCGGTACTAGAAACCCTAAGATAAACCATTGGATTTTGACGCAGTCTGCGATACAAAGGTATCATATCGGAGAAGGTTTGCTGCCTTCGGTTCGACCATTCTTGAAATTTATAGATGCAGAGGAAGATGTAAAGAACTACGGATTCTGCGACAAGGTATGTGATGACGCTGTGTTTCATAGCATGGCTGAACTTCTATTCAGCCTGGCACAGCTGTCAAGCTCAACCAGCGCAAACGCGAAGGATGTAAGTTATGTGTTCCGTTTCCCCCCCACCAATAATTAATATTTTCTGCGCTCATTGCTCAAATGCATTTCAGACAGCGATTTTATTGCACTGGGACCTGACAACGCGTCCTGGAATGTCGTAAGTATATGACTTATGGGTGGGTGCTCGCGCAAGTTGGTAAAACATCGAGACCTCTGCAGATTCGCGAGGAGTTCGACGACCTCATGCTTAAGCACGCCGCGAAAAACGGCGCAACAGTGATCGATGAGACCAGAGTCGCAGAACTACATTTTGACGGCAAGCGCCCTGTTTCTGCCTCCTGGGCATCTCGCGATGGCGTCGAGGGCCAGATTTCGTTTGAGTATCTGGTGGATGCCTCTGGAAGGAACGGCATCATGTCTACCAAATACCTCAAAAACAGGCATTTCAATAAAAGTCTCAACAATATCGCGTGCTGGGGATACTGGGAAAATACTGAAAGGTATATGCCAGGAACCAGTCGAGATAACGCTGTCTGGGTCGAGTCACTAACAGGTCCGTGGGATGAGTTTATACGGAATGTTTTGGACCTTCAAGTTATTCTGTAATGTTGACAGATGAGTCTGGATGGTCGTGGTTCATTCCTCTCCACGATGGTTCGACCTCGGTCGGAATCGTCATGGATCAAGACAGTAGCAACCGCAAGAAAAAAGAACTTCAAAATCCTGCGGGCATCCCGAGCCTGCAGGCGCATTATTTGCAGGAAATTCAGAAATCACCTGGTTTAGTCAAGTTCTTGGAGAACGCGACTCTCAGAAACTCAGGAAAGACCGGATCAGTCAAGAGTGCAAGTGACTATAGCTATTCCGCAACGTCGTACGCAGGGGACCACTATCGTATTGCGGGAGATGCTGGTGGTAAGTTATTGGTTCTACAAATAGACGAACAGTATCATCTTTCACATCCGAACAGCCTTCATCGATCCTTTCTTCTCCTCTGGCGTCCATCTTGCATTCACGGGCGGTCTGTCCGCTGCAGTAACGATCTCGGCTTCCATCCGTGGATCCTCTACCGAGGAGGAGGCGCAGAAATGGCACAGCTCTAAAGTGGGTACATCGTACACGAGGTATGTGAACATATGATTCCACGCCATTCAAGCTGTCCATTTGTTGACCGCGTAAGGTTCTTGCTCGTCGTTCTTGGAACGTACAAGCAAATTCGCAATCAATCAATTGATGTGATGAGCGATGTCAACGAGGACAACTTCGATCGCGCATTTGACTTGATTCGACCAGGTAATTATGATTGCACTCTCTATTGTGCGCTTTCCATTAACCTAGTATGTTCTTCAGTCATCCAGGGTACCGCTGACGTTGGAAAGACTTTGACGGATGACGAGCTAGACGTAAGCTGACTGTTTACTATTACACACGATGCGTTCACCGATCGCTAAATATGTCTGGGTTTGCAGAAAACGATGGACTTCTGTCGCTACTTGTTTGCTCCCACAGATCCTGAGATGCACGTGCGCGTCCTTGCCAGGTACATCCCTTTCTACTTTCCATAATGACTAGTGCTGACGATTTGCTGCCGTTAGGGTTCCCGGTGAACTGACGGACCCACACGGCCCAATCCTGTTGGACGCGGATCTGGACAAGGTCCTGGATCCTGAAGACGAGGAGGCGAGATTCGTTATCGGCGAAATCAACGCGAGAAAGCAAATCCACACGATGTACCACCCGATCCAAAACTTCAGCGCTGAAGATCACTTCGGGTTTAAAGCGGTTCTGCAGCGCGGGAAGCTTGGTCTTGTGGCTGCTTGATCAATGAAAGGAGGAACCTGGAGATAGTTGTTTGCATACTTGGAGTGTTAAAGATTGGTTAGTCGTATACTGTAGTATCATTTCTTATTCGTGTTGCAAGTAGCTGCGATGTGAATGTTTGTATCATGATGAGGCTTCAAGTTGGCTCATTCCATCCAGATTCCGAGGAACATAAGTGTAAGATATGGATTACATAGTCATACCGACGGTAGTAGTAGCCTGAGGTATCGGAAGTCTACAAACAAGTTCCCTTTCACGACGTCGCGCCGAGTCTGGTCGCATTCCCAATGCCCGATTCATTTGACGATGTGATCATCTGGAGGCTACAGCATGATAGTCCAAGACGGACTCTGCTGTTTTTCAATCCCTTCCGGTGTTTGATATGTTCAGCCTATGTCAACACGGGTTGTGTTAAGAAACAACGTGTCCCATTGCACCACCAAGCGGCCGACAGCAATCTGTGCCAGTCATAGCACGCCGCGTCTTTGTTTGCTGGATGAATGCAATGCAAAAGAATATCTTGTTTCGTAGTACCAGCCTGACTTGCGCCGACACTTGATGCATTTCGTTTCCTTGATTCTTATGATCCTACTTGATTCATGATAACGTTGACCCATCTCCGGGATGTTTACACGGTGCCGAAAGTTTGAGCTTTGCTCATCTTGCAGCATGGACCGTCATCATCGCACGCAAAATATTGAACCACCCTTACTGGCGTCGGAATGATTCAGAGTTTAGGACAATAACGATGGTCATTGCTGGTGAGGTCAATACAGAATTTGTGATCATCTCGTGGGACGCCGCTAGTTTAAGCACTTTACGTTTTCGTGCACATGGAAAGCGTTCTACACAGTCTGCCAATCGAGAGGTTACGGACTCCGAAAAGAAACGAAGCATAACGGGCTGCACGGACGTACTCCGCGGTGACGAGAATGTTGAACCGACGTACTCATTAAATACAAACGAATAATTAGGGTTTATAAGATAAAGTAGGATTCGCCGCATTCTACGACACGTAAAAGAGGCACTTTGTCAGGTATGACCTCGCCAACTTGAACGAAGACCGAAACCACTCAAAGTGAGGGAGATAGTCATCTTAAAATACCTGCAGCTATTTATACAGTAGAACATGCGGACAAGGTGTGGTACGATGTCACGATGATCAGTATGGAACTGCTTGCAGTGGGAGCGACGGAGATGATGTGAAATACGAAAGGTAACTTGAATTAGGACGATCGTGAGAACGTGACTAAGAATTGGTGTGACCGAGGGTGATGAACGTGATGAAGTTCCTTGCGCGTGACACTAGATATCGCTAAATACAAATCATCATCAGAGCACTATGTAGTAGTAGATCAGGGTTAATGTTCTTCTCCTAGAACTGTCGCTGAAAAGGCTGTCAGAATTCAACCGTCCGAGCTCGGTTCGGGACTCCACCAGAAGATAGAATGATACGCATCATGCATCATGGCTTGGTTTCCTTCGAATTCTCGAATCTCGCATTTCCTGTCACCCTGTGGCTGAATCTTATCGGCGGAGCTAGAATCCACTTGCTGTGGCACTACTTACTTATAAGTATCGCAGAGTCACGGCTGTAATATTCCAGCAATGTCTCCTTGTCGTTTCTTCAACACGCCTGCTGGTTGCAATAGAGGCAACCAGTGTACCTTCTCACATTCATCTCCAAATTCTAACTCGACTCGCACTCAGGCTCGTCCACTTTCTCCCTCAACCACAGCCATTGCGCCACAAAGCAGTGCTGCTCGTGCAGGCGGCTCTGCCACTGGTAGAGACGTCCCTCCTGGCGTCTGCAGGTTCTTTTGGGAACAGGGCAAATGCAAAAGAGAGTTCAACTGTCATTATAGGCACGATCGGAAAGAGGGACTGGACAGGACATCCCCTGCAATCGCGTCCACGGCGTCGCGATCCGCTGCCCTCCTTCAACGCGTGGCTCCTTTTCTGACCGAAGTGGGCCTGGCGAAGATCGGTGGTAGCGGAACGGACGGTTTTTTTTCTCCGGATGCTTCCTCCACTCTGTCACCCACCGAAGCGCACAACGCGCTCAAGAAATTTCTTTCTGATAACTTTAGATTCAAAAGCACCTTTGAAATATATGCATTCATGAAGCCGCTGAATAGCGCCAGTGCCTCTAATGAGAACTGGGTACGACCCACATGTTTCTTGTTGCGGCGAACAAGGTGCTAAAATAGTTATCAGACTCAAGAAGATGGTCAAGTAAGTTATGAAGGGTGTGATAATCACGGACGATGTTGACTATCCATCCACGACCAGCTTCTTTTGCAAACAATGGCTTCAGTGAGTCGTGACTCGGAACATTTTGTAGCCTTCGATTTATTTTTCCCTGCAGCAAAATGGCCTACATCGTTTGATCGATATCATACGTTGGCAACAAGTGTCTGCCGATGCTGGAAACAGTCGTGAGATCCTCTCCTTCCAGAGAGGTATACTGCCCATTCTTCGTGTCAGTGCAATCTTTGCTCTCAGGTTGCTATCCCATTCATCTCTTGCAGTATTTGTCATCGGACTCAGTCATCAAAAGCACGCAAGTTACCCGAGTAAAGTAAGAGAGAAGCAATGATATTTCCAGTCTTATTGATGATGGGTGATGTAGCACCCTTTTCAACGAAGTGCTACAAAATATCAATGAGCTAGCTGACACCGTGGAAAAAAACATGGCCATGATCATGGCCATTCGTACCTTCAAAGATAGAAATTCAGCAACAAATCATCCTCAATTAGGTGTCCAGGTATTGGCAGCCATAGCCGGTGTCTTGGACGAGTACGTTTGACATCTTTCGTTCTCACAGAATTCGTTTTCACGTCGCGTTTGTAGGTGCCTTGTTCGTTTCAAGAATGCTGTTGCAAATTACCCGCGCCTCGTCACTCTGGTCACAAACCTTCGCCTCTGGTTTGATCAGTGGATTACGGGGATTTCCTCCTCTTCACCAACATTCGATAACCCGTTTCAAAGCGTCGCTGGGCCAGTTCGGGACCTCCTGGTCAACGAACTGAAGGAAAGAGTCAAGCGTCTAGAATCCATTGTCAATCGTGAGGTCGGAAAAGAAACCCGCTTGGACTATGCCAAGAATGCTCTGGGAGGTCTAAACGGGGCTTCCAATGAAGGTCTCGTCGCTGCGTTGCATAGCAATTACGATCCTCCGGGTGACCTGCGTCTGGATGGTCCGCGACATGACAACGATTTTGTGGACATATATGATATTCGCGTCGCTCCAACGCACGAAGAGTTGCTGTGCCCGCTGCAGCCGTTTTTGCCTGCTAATTTGTTTAATGCGCCGCACCCTGCTCCAGCGGACTCGATGCAGCGCTTGCTCGACATTCAGTTTCGTCTGCTCAGAGAGGAGCTCACGTAAGTGTTCCCGTTGCTCGTGTACGTGTGCGACATACCAACTTTTGATTCAAGAGCCCCTTTGCGAAAGGCGGCGCAGCTAGTACAAGAGGATTTGAACGATCTACATAAGCGAAAGACGAGGCTCGGTGAACTCCTTCAGAAGGGAGGAGGAAAGTATCATGGGGTGTCCGATAACCGTGATTCGCTCATGTTCAATGTCTACACCGACGTCAAGTTCAAGTCGTTGGTTCCCGATGCCCGAGGGATATCCACCGGTATCACTGTCCAAACGCCTCCAGGAAAGGCTCGTTCAGGCCAGGGTGGAGCGCGCGTAGCGTTTTGGAAGGGGATGAGTGGTAAGCGACTCGTACAAGGCGGACTCGTCGCGCTCGTCTGGCAGACCAGCGTGGGAATCTCTGTCCATCTCGGCACTATCACTAGTTCTCTCGTCGAGTTGACCGAACACGTTAAGACTGACGAGGATCGCGTCAAGATTCGAGTCGTCTTTTTCGACACCGCCATCGAACAGCGCATTCTTTCTGAGCTGAGGAGCGGACCTTCCCCATTCAATGACGGCGTCAAGGTGCTCGTCGAGTCGCCCGTCTTGTTCGAAGCTATTCGGCCGTTCCTTGAGGCACTGAAGACGGAGCCCGAGAATATCCCTTTGTCGCGTTACCTCGTGCTTAGGGCCCCGGATTACCTCAGGACGTGCAAAATTGACGCTCCAAAGTATGCACGACTGCCGGGTTTCACATTCCAGTTGTCTTCCTTGTTCGACAAAGATGCCGAGGTGGACAACTTGCGGTTGAGCGTTTCAGATAAGAATTCGGTCGACCATGCAAGGGCAGAGCTGCGTCGGGCCAGTCGTCTTGACCCCAGCCAGGCGGATGCTGTCATTGCATCACTGACGAGGGAACTCGTATTGATCCAAGGGTGAGTCGAGGTTCTCTGATCTTAGTATAAACTCGTTCGTTGACGCTATTCAGACCTCCTGGAACTGGAAAGGTGATACTCTACACTTAGACCACCAGCTAACACCACCAGCTAACAAATCGTTTCTCGATCCTAGAGTTACACGGGGGTCGAGCTCCTGCGTGTGCTTGTGGCAAACGGCATTGGCCCCATCCTCATGATCGCGTTCACGAACCACGCGCTCGATCACATGCTATGCTCCGTCCTTGATGCGGACATCACGAATAACATCGTTCGCTTGGGTTCTCGCACGTCCGACGAGCGCATCGGCCAGTACTCTATCGAAACGCGCGAGATGGCCGCTGGACAGTCTCGCCTCACTCCTGGCTCCTCCGCCAAGTACCGCGAGCTCAAGGACGTGGGGACGGAGATTTGCAACCTGATGAAACGCATCCACGACGCCGACCTCGAGTCGGACTCCTCAGAGATCCGCAAATATCTGTCGCTCTTCCACGCTGAACACCACGCTATGATGGCTGAGCCGCCTCAGTGGATCGCTGTCGCCAAGGGAATCGAAAATGATGAATCTGAGTCTGGAGGAAGGTGGCAGAAGCAGGGTCGGAGGGGACAGGTGATCGAAGAGGACACTTCGATTTATGCGTTCTGGAAGAACGGCGGGGACATCGAATTTCTGGAAAGGATCACCAATCCGACTGTTCACGCTGATCTACAGACGTTCACCCCACTTGAACCTGAGCCTGGCCCGTCGACGCGTTCCAATCCGTTCGAGATTCTGTCGAGAGAGACTGAAGGAACCAATGAGGATGAGCACTCTTCGGAGGAATCAGAGTCAGAGGAGTCGGACGATGTGGGGCTCGAGGAGGCGCCCGAGAAGATATGGATGGCCGCTAATTTCTCTGACAAGCTGAATACGAATCTCAATTCTTCGGCGATGCAAAATGCCCCTGCTTCGATGTCTGGGCCGTCTGCGTCTGCGTTTCCCAACAGCGCTCCAACGGCAATCTTGGATCCGCTTGTCGATGAGCTACAAACGAATGATCCTTCTCCTTACCCATCTCTTGTGAACGACGCCTTTGGATTTTTCGTTGCCCTGGGAGAAGACGATATCCCGACCGTACCTTTCGGATATCGACCTTTGGAAATACTGCTGGACGACGGCGAGGTCTGGGAAATGAGTCGCTACGAGCGACAGATTCTACATACGTTCTGGATCGAGCAGGCGAGGACGGAGATGCAGCAGAACCAGCAGGACGAGTTTGAGCGGCTGAGGAAGAAGCATGCTGCGCAGGTTCAAGAGTATAACGAAATAAAGGAAGAGGTGCGGCAGAGTTTCTTGTTGTTTCAATTTCATTGTGTTATTTTGATGGCATTCTACACCCGATTACACAAGTAGGTCCGACGCGAGCTGTTGCGTAGCGTCAAGATCATCGGATGCACGACGACAGGTGCAGCAAAGCTCGGAACACTGCTAAAGGTGCGTGGCGAAGCCGTATAGATCGTCTTGATCACGACATTCACTACTGTTTGTGCTTCAAATAGTCCCTGGCACCGAAAGTGCTATTGGTTGAGGAAGCTGGACAAGTCCTCGAGGCGCACGTGCTGGGCAGCCTTGTGCCCTCAGTGGAACACCTCATCCTCATCGGTGATCCCCTCCAGTTGCGCCCGACATTGAACAACTTTGGTACGTATGTTGCGCACTTTAGCAGTCCTACTTTTAACCTTGGTTTGGTTTGATTTCTTTCTAGCGCTGTCGATGGACCACTCGCGTGGAAGCAAGCTGTATAGGTTCGACATGTCACTTATGGAGCGCCTGGCAACGTCCGGTCTGCCAATGTCGCGGATAGACGTGCAGCGACGCATGCGTCCGGCGATTTCGAGCCTCATTAGGTGTGTATCAGAACATTTCTCCGATTCGAAATACAATAGCGACGGTGGCGATGAACAGGAACACATTGTACAATGGTTTGCAAGACCATGAAAAGGTTATGTCCTACCCCGACGTCCGGGGCATGGTGAAGAACGTGTTCTTCGTCACCCATAGCCAGAAGGAGAATGGCGGTGCGGACGATACTGCCAGCAAATACAACGTGTATGAGGTACGAACATACATCCATACAAAACATACTTCTTTCGCAAGGGACTCACACACTGAAACCAAGGTGGAAATGATCAGAGACCTCGTGCTCTACCTCCTTCGGTAGGTTGTTGACTTAATATTTGTTCTTGCTTACTACTACTGTTTTCTCAAGACAGGGTTGTTACTCTTCAGAAGGTGACATTGTCGTCCTCTGTGCGTACCTTGGCCAGCTCGCGCGACTCAGAGACGCCCTCAGTGGGGAAGTCGCGGTGGTCATCGACGAGCGAGACCAGGCTGCGCTCGACGATCAAGAAGGCGACCGGGAGGACGCGGACGACTCCATGGGCGGGGAGTCAATCCAACGTGTCAAGGTCACGAGCCGCGTAAGTCCCTTTTTTCTCAAATTTCGACCACGCGACCCGCAACAGACTTGTGGATCCCATCGATGCAGAAGCTGAACGCCATGTTTTTGTATTTAGGTCAGGTTGCGGACCGTTGACAACTATCAAGGCGAAGAGGGCAAGGTGAGCCAACATCACCCTGAGTTGTGGTTCTGATCAGTTAACGCATAAATGACCACAGATCGTCATTCTTTCTCTCGTCCGAAACTCAGGTGGCGCAGAAGGAGAAGTGGAGCTGCAAACCATATCGCAACATACCAAGGCTAACATCGGGTTCCTCAAGGTGTGTATTATGATATATGCGCACGTTGACTGCCTGGACACGTCTGCTGACTTGACCTCGCTTTAGTCCAAAAACCGCACAAATGGTATTTGTTTTTCCTCCCTCGCACGACTGCGGATGCTGACTGATCAAACGGCTTGCCTCGCTTTGTTCTTTTCTTTCTACAGTGGCTTTATCCCGAGCTCGCGAAGGTCTTTACATATTTGGAAATGCGGATAACCTATCCCTCAAGAGCGAAATGTGGCACTCAATCATTGAGGAATTAGACTCACAGGATGCATTGGGTCCAGCCTTGCCTGTCGCTTGCCACCGCCATCCTGAAACGGTCGAGTATATCTCGCGGCCGGGTCAGCTCTCACGCATCGCGCCAGACGGTACGTCTTCTTGCACCACTCGGTGTCCGACACTCATAATACGCGAATCACGCAGGAGGTTGCATGGAGCCGTGTGACACATTATTGAAATGTGGTCACCTCTGTCCATTCAAGGTCCATTCTACCCACAATTTCTTGTCCAAATCTAACTCGAAATCCAGTGCCACTGCGACGATCCAATCCACGTCGCTGTAAGTTGTACAAAATCGTGCAGGAAGCTGTGTCGTCGCGACCACCCCTGCCGAAAGAAGTGCAACGAGCCGTGTGGAAACTGCATGTTCCCGATTTATAATGTTCGGCTGCCGTGTGGACATGTCAAGGAATCGGTTCCGTGGTACGTTCCACGAAGGGATGCGCTTCCACTGTTTCGGCAAGGCTGAATGAACTACCGCAGCTCCCGGCTGGAAATGCTCGACAGCGTTCTCTGCGACGAAGAGGTGGTTAAGAAGCTAACGGACTGCGAACATAGCGCGTTGATGCCCTGTTCCCAAGACCCAGAAGACTACCAGTGCCAGGCTCGGTGTACGCAATTCATGTCGTGCTGTGGTAAGGCTTGCAATGCGAGCTGCGACGAATGTCAAGCAGTCAATCCCGCCTCGGACGACGGCCAGCCGGTCAAGAGGACCAAGCACGCCCGCCATCCGTGTCAGAAACGGTTGTATTGCGAACACCCTTGTCAGGAGCCGTGTTCCGAGGGACACGAGCATACAAACAGCTGCAACGCTCCGTGCAGACAATCATGCGCTCACTCACAGTGCAGACGCCTGTGTCATGTTCCGTGTGCGCCATGCAAGCAACCGTGCACGTGGTGAGCACTCTGTTCTAACGTGTCGCGAGCGGCGTTCGTGCTGACCCGTGCGCCTGCAGGGTATGCCCTCACGATGCTTGTCCAGTCCCTTGTGGCTCCGTAAGCAACATCGGTTTATACTGTGATTGGGCCTGACGACCAGTAACCTAGGTGTGCGCCCGTCTTCCGTGTGACAGACGCTGTGAAAAGATCCTTCGATGTGGTCACCGCTGCCCCTCTGGTAAGATCCGTATATGACCTTATTTTTGTCCAATCTTGGCACTCATGGCCCAATAGTATGCGGCGAGAACTGCGCTATCCAATTGTGTCCTGTGTGCGCTTCTGACGAGCAGCAAACGCAGATTGCAGACTTTGTCATGCAACGCACGTTGGCGGAAATCAAGCCCGACGAGGAGACCCTGGACGAGCTTTTGATCACTATTCCATCCTGCCGCCACACTTTCACCGTCGAGACGCTCGACGGGCACTGTGGCATGTCCGAGTTCTACATCCGAGGGGAAGAGGGGGCCTGGCGGGGTTTGTTGACTCCGGTTGGATTCAGGCGGCCGCCCACTTGTCCAACCTGTCGCGCGGATATCACTGCGCCACGCTACGGGCGTGTGTTTAAGCGCGCAGACTTGGACATCCTGGAGCGCAACGTCGCCGCGCAAATGTCGGTGTCTCTCGGGACTGCGCAGACATCGGTCGAGGCTTTGTCTGTGGTTGCGAAGAAGGGGCAGTTGGTGAACAGCGCCGCATCCATTACCCTCAAGTTCAAGAATGATATAGACCAGAAGAAACGGGCAATGCAAGCGAAGAAACGAAGGAACGCATTGGACACGAAACGCGAGGGGCCCGTCTCGGACTATGAGATCAACCCAGCAAACAAGGATTTGCATGCCATCGACACGTCGGTGCTGGGTGCCTGGCGCAACCCGATGCACAAGCTTCTAACCGCGTACAAACAGGCAGTGCAGGTCGCCGAGACGCGCTCGGCGCACACGGAAGCGTGGGAGGCCGCATTTTCGTGTCTGCACGAGCGTGAGGTCAGCTTGTCTCTGGTCGATCCTGGGACGTCTCCCACAGATCCCTTGACGCACGCGATGCGGGTCGCAAAGATCAAGATCGGGCAGGCGCGACCGCTCGCGGACCGGAGGTTCCTGGTGGAGGCGCTGTGGTTGACGATTCATATCCGACTCATGCTGACAGAGCTGATGGCGGCGTGGATCGACGCTGTCGGCAAGCGTCCCATCGGTGGGGGTGAGGACGAGGACGTCCGGATTCAGCAACAACATCAAGTGCATGAGCAGCTGATCAGTTGGGCGACCTACGTCGGGTTTCTGTTCAAGAGCTGTTTGCGAGATGCTGACGTTGCCTTCGTTGTCGCAAAAGACTCCGAATCACATCGTCAGGTCTCGAAGACCGCTCTGTATCAAATGCGAATCTCCCTCGAGGAGTTCCGGTTTGATATGATGATGTGCAAAATGATGCAGGACTTTTCTCACAACCTAGAATGCCGCAACGTGCTGGCGGAGCGCGCATCCACACTTCGAGAGGAAGCGGAGGCCTTGATGGAGACGACCATTTGGGCACATCGACAGAAAAAGCCGGGCAGGGAAGAGATGAATTGGCTAGAGAGCAACTTTTCGGGTGTTGCGCGGGACATCGTGGAGGAGTGGGAGAAAATCTGGCGGTCACTCTGCATGGACACATTTTATGAACCAGTTTCATTGCAAGAGCGGATCGCCATCGTCAAGTCGTTCGATTTTGGTCACGCGGGACATTTCTACAATTGTCCAAATGGTCACACTTTCGTGATCGGCGAGGTACGTATCGACAGACTGCTATCGTCGGCGTCGCAATGACAGTGAAACTGGATGCAGTGTGGAGGGGCGATGGAAGTTTCGAAATGCCCAGAATGCGACGCGGTGATTGGAGGGTCGAGTCACCGCTTGGATTCATCGAACACGCGTAATGAAGAGTTCGAGGCGATTGCAAGGGGAGTCGGAGCGCGCACAACACCATGGGACAGACCGTGGTGATCTGAGATCTTCGGAGGTAACCCAACCGCACGAGTTGCCTTTTCGTTCATTTCCTGACTCGGAACTTTGGTCTAGTTTTCACAGTTTCTTTTTGTACACGAGATTCTAGCCTTGCATTAGTTAAGCAGAGGGGCATTGCAGAGCCGTCGATTTAGCGGAAGGAAACGGTGCAGTGCTGATGGGATTGGCGAATTCCTGTCTGTATTGAGTATTCAGAATCACTTGATGATGTGGCTCAGCGAGAATTAAAACGAAGAAAATTCTGTTCAGAGATATGAATGCGTGCATGACTCGGAGTCACAGTTATAAGAGATTGCGGGTGTGTAGGACCAACTGTGATTTCTCTTGCAACGTTAGGGTTATTATTGATTCAATGCGGCCGCAACTTGTCTCGGGGTCGTAGTCACGGTAGCGCTGCAACAGCTTAATCGGTCGAAACCGATCCACCAATCGTCGATCATCAACCTTGGCAGTCTTCAATTGCGTGGCTCTAGTCCTTCATGCACCATGCTCCTATTGCCTCATACTATTGAACTTCATACAAACGACCACATCATTTTCCTTCATCTCCACTCCATCGACTCCAAGAATGACATCCTACGCAACCAATGCAGTCGCCGGGCTGACGACCACCGCGTCCGAATAGACCCGAACCAAATCGCTCGGACCAACCGAGAACCACTGTTTCTTGCCGCCATCACGGAGGAGCGTCAACGTCTCCTCACCGCTCCTGCTCCACAGGTTCTGTCCTGGAGTCTCGGCTTGTTGGGACTGGGGCTTGACGAGGAAGTTGTCCGCACTCCCACCGCTCCTGTTCGTGATAGACACGTGGATATTCTGACTTCTGCGGTTGGACACCCAGACCATTGTATGTTTCTTTAGACTGAGGATTGGTAAGAAAGCTGTAAGATTTATATGTGAGTTCGGCACTGATTTGATTTGCGCACTAAACGAGGGTGCACGTACTGAGGTGAGAGGGTACAAATCGTTGATGCTATGTTGCTTTGGGGTGCCCTACTTATATATTTATCCTTGAACAGGTACCCGGGCTCAGTCGGGCTCGGCAATGTGACGGTGGTTAGATGGATCTAGAACCCCCTTGGGCGGTGATTTTTGACCTGAGGAACGTTCCTTCAGGGCACGGGAAAGGTCTCGATCGAACCTGCCCCCCAATGTTCGAAGCCCGCGCGCGGGGTCACTGGGCATTACCATAATATCGGACAACGTGTCCCAGAGTGGACCTGAAGTACATATGTAAAAAGTCATCGATAATGGGACATTGGAAGGATATTTCCCACCTTTGCCGTCTCCGATGATAAGCCTCCATGACCGTTTGATCGTAATATAGTATCCGCCGTACGTTGTTCTCGTTTTCAGGGGTAGATATTTCTTCGACAATACACGCCGGCAACGGGTGCGCGTATAGCCCGGATTCATGATAATAACGTACAGGCGTGCGTTTCGCTCGGAGCCTCGGTACATGCAATCACCGGAATGGATCAACGTGATGTCTCGAAACCTTCTTTCGCCCAAGCGAATGCCAGTTGCGGTCACCACCTTATCTATCCAGGCAGATAGATCGGTGGCCATGTATCTGCGATTGGACTAAATTATTGTCCGGGTCCCCATCTAACCGTCACATTGCCGGTTCCCGAGACAGCGCGGGTACCTGCCCTAGGACAAGCATATAAGTATAGAGCTCCAGCGCATCCTTGATCAGCAAGTTCTTCCCAATCACCTCAGTGCGTTACGACTTGTTGCATTGGACCAAGGCGAAACTGATGTTCAGATTTGCCAGGTATTTCGTGAATTATCCAAATCTAAAGAAACAAGATGGTCTGGGTGTCTAACCGTGGAAGTCGCAATATCCATGTCTCGATCACAAACAAGAGCGGCGGGAGCGCCCAACCATACTCCGTTCAGCCGCAGTCCAATGTGGATGAGTCCACCGGACAGAATCTG
>JBBPOM010000934.1:0-15776 GCA_038091455.1 Leccinum uliginosum | reverse complement strand
ATGGTTGAGGCAGAAGCCCCTGTCAAGAAAGGGGCAGTATCCAAAGCTGCGAAAATTCATTCCCAAAAAGGCAATGTTTGTTTCTGTTTGGTGTCACCAGATAAAATGTAGCCCCTGTTTTTTTGATTCTAATGGTGCAAGAATCTAATCAATCAGATCAGATCTGGATGAGATATGATCAAAATGGTCGCGAAACCCCAGCGATATAAGCATTCTGATTGGTCAATATTGGCCAATGGCAATTGCTGACATTTGCTGGAAGCTAGGCACACCCCTGTCAAAAAGCCCCTGGCTGGATTTCAAAGTGGCGAAAAAAAAATTTCCAAAAAGGAAAGTCATTATTCCTTTTTGGTATGACTACAAATGTTGTAGCCCCTGTTTTTGTGATTCTAATGGTGCGACAATCTAATTAATCTGATCTAATCTGGATGAGCTAGAAGCAAATGGTTCGTGAAACATCGACGAAAAATGTGGCTGTGTTTCACCAGAACTAATAGCCCCTATTTTTGCGATCCTAATGCTGTGAGAATCTAATCAATCTGGGTTTGAATTTAATGTGTTTAACAAAGCTGACTAATGATAATACCAGCTGTAAATCCCAATTTGGTCCGCTGGCTCAAAATTAGCAGTTGCCAGGCATAAAGGCTAGAGAGCTGGTTTAGCCGTTGCCACTGTTTTTGATAATGGCTATTTTGGTACTTGCCATGTCATTAGGTCCAATCTTACAATGAGGGGTGCATAGCAACCACTCTTTCCGTAGAGCTACAACACCAAGTAGTCTGGGACTACGTAGCTATACCTGCAGCTGGAGCAGCTCCAGCTATTACCCATCCTTCGCTCGCACGAACCTTGTGGACGAAGATGGAGAACCTCTTTGGAAAGAAAGGAATTCCGGGACAATTTCTCATATTTTCCGACCTCTTACGCACTAGGGTAGATGCTAGTAAGGTTTCCGAAGGACTATCCACCATCACCTCTCTCTTTACGCAACTCGAAGCAGCCGGACTTACCATCCTGGCTCATCTTAAAGCTATGATCCTTCTCTCTCGCCTTCCTCCTTCTTTTGATCAGATGATTTCCCACATAATCCAAACTGTGGAGCAAGCCAACTTCACTATAGATATAATGCTTCCTCGCATCTCAAAGGAAGTCAATACCCTTCGTTCTGGTCTCACTTCCCGTTCTCTCGCACACCGACTCTCTTCTGGTTCTTCCAATACTCATAAGGGTACTAGTGTTAATCGCACTTCCGCTCTTCGCCATGGACCTGGTCCACATCATCCCTGGAACTCCAGCAACAACCGGAATCAAGAATCTAATCAGGAGAACAATGTTCCGACTCACAATGGGTCGAGTTTCCATAACAGAGGTCGTGGTCGTGGTAGTTTTAGAGGTCGTGGTAATAGTGCTGCTCGCCATGGCAAGCATTAATCCGACAACTACCAGAAACGACAGGAACGAAAGGCAGCTAAGGGAAAAGGAAAAATTCATGTTGCCGATGGTGCCTTCGCTCATATGGCTACCATCGATAAAGAATCCATGGTAATAGAATTATCTTCCGGTTGGACTACTCCTCCCGAGCCTTACGAAACCCCTCAGGAACAAACTCCTGAAGACGTTGCTGTCATGTATGATGAGTATGCCGATGAATATATGGTAACACCTGAAGACGAGGAAGATATGAAATCCACTATAGCATGTACCGGATGGATGACTCCATCCGAGATTATATAAGTGGCTCAATCTTCTCTTAGTGAGACTTCCCTCGCTAATGCTATCAATCAGGATAATGGCATGGATCATGCCGGACCCAGTCAAGTTCCTTCCAATTCTATACCAAAGCGTATCAATTCTTACGCAAGACAGCAGGTGGATATTAAAACTGGTCAATACCAGATCCCTGCTCGAAGGAAGGAAAAGCAAGTTACCCAAGCAGTAGTTCAACACTACTATGGAGACTATAGATGATATTCGGATGGTACCTGGAAGCACGGATTGCATTCTAGAGATAGAGCTTCATATGATACCGAATACGACGACTGGAAAGATAACGATTGTAGCAGCTACATTAATGATGATTACTGCCGTGAAGCTTATACAGTAGGATCTGATTCTCATAAGTTTTCCCGATCTACAGAGTTTCCCAAGGATCATTGGATGATTGATTCCGGATGTTCCGATCACATTACTCCATTCGAAACTGACTTTACGATTTTGGGTAATGATACCAAATACGCACGTATTGCTGATGGTACTTCAATTAAAATGACAGGACCCGGTATTGTTCTGTTAAAAGCACAGAGACGAAAGGAACCTCTCACCTTAACAGGTGTTTGGTTATCTCCTGATGCTTCATGTCGATTATTATCTACAAATCAATTGGCATTACAGGGTTTTACAACCACAATTGGTAAGACGACTAAAATCTTTGACAAGCAAGGTCACCTTATGATCCAGGCTTCTGCCTCTTCACCTGGTGATTTCATCCGATCGTATACACCAACACAAAAGACGACTTCTTGATCGCTATACTGAGTCAGGTACTGAATTACCTGATTTACCTCGTCATCTAACTCAAGATGAATATAACGAGAGAGGACATGAATTCTTGGATGAGAATCCATTTTATCCTGATTATGTTCCATTACACCATGAACGACCGTGGTTAGCACCTCGTAGAGGAACTGATGAAACTATACCTGAGTTTCGTACTAAACCACATCAACATCATTCTACTCAGACAGCTAGAGAAGAACCAAAGACTCAAACTAGAGTTTCATCTAGAGTACCCATATGCAAGATTCGATCTGATAATGCTTATGGAGTTAAGACACCGCTTGAAATAGAGCGAGATCTATTACACCCGATTCCTATGGAAACTATACAAGAAGAGTTGTCTCCATTATCTCCATTAACTCCGAGTATGGATTTAACTCCAATTCCAGAACACCCGAGTCCAACAAATCTTCAAGATATGACTATGGATGATCATGATCTTTATCAAGATCCACCTAGTCAACCATTTAGCTCTAAATGTGTTCGCCATTATATGTTCACAGCTGCCGTTGCTATTAATGAAACTCCGGTTCATTACCGAGATGTCAAGAAATTGACATTAAGCGAACAAAAAGAATGGCAGAAATCAATGGAAGAAGAGATGAAATCTCTACACGACTGAAAAGTATGGGAACTCGTTGACCTACCTCCAGGTAGAAAACCCATTACAGGAAGATGGATATTTGTTACAAAGAGCGATGGTCGTAAAAAGGCTCGATTTGTAGCAAAAGGCTTTACTCAAATCTACGGAATAGATTTTGAAGAAACCTTCTCTTCCGTCGCATGTTTCGAGACTGTCCACCTCCTACTAGCATTAGCAGCACTAGAGGATTGGGATATTAAAGCCTTAGATGTCAAAACAGCCTTTCTCTTCGGAGAACTTGATGAAGACGAGGAATTGTATATGGTACAACCAGAAAGTTTTATCAAACAAGGAAAAGACACTAAAGTTTGTCGATTATGAAAGGCCATTTATGGTCTCAAGCAAGCTGCCATTAAATGGAAAAAAGCTTTGCATAAATCCCTAACTAAAATGGGATTCAAATGAACTGTATCTGATCCAGGTGTTTATATTAAATATATTGGAAAGGATAAGATTGTATTCATTGTCTATGTCGACGATGCACTCTTTATGGGAAGTAACACTAAGCTACTCCTCGAGCATATTGAAAAGTTCACACAACAGTGGGAATCTCGTGTATTAGGAGATGCTACTGAGTATCTTGGCATGCGAATTACTAGAGACCGTACTAAACGAACTCTAAGATTAGACCAAATTGCCGATGCTGAAAAGGTAGTGAAACATTTTCAGCTAGAGAATGCTAAACATGCACGAACACCACTACCAGGTAACCATCTGGGTACATACTGAAACCTAATGAGCAAAATGAAGATCCTAAGCGAAGATCTCATTATTAATCCATAATAGGATCATTACTATATATTATGCTTGGCACTAGACCAGATCTTGCTTCTTCTGTAATTAATATGTCAGGCAGATTGGGCTGGTGATGTAGAGACTAGACGATCTACTACTGGCTATTGTGTATTCCTTGCAGACACTATTGTTTCCTGGTCTTCACAAAGACAGAAAATAGTTGCTCTATCCTCTACAGAAGCAGAATACATTGCTATGACTGATACGGCTAAGCAACTTGCTTGGATACGACATCTCTTTAGTGAGATAGGTCATAAGATTAATGGACCATTACCGCTTAACTGTGATAACCAAGGAGCTATGTTCCTAGCATCTAATCCAGCACAGGAAGGACGCTCTAAACACATTGCCATTAGGTATCATTACATCCGGGATGCAGTACAAGAGTTTAATGAACTCGAATTGTATTATGTTTCGACTATGGATCAAAAAGCTGACATCTTTACCAAAAATGTGTCATATGACAAATTCCGAATGGGTTGTACCCGATTAGGACTCACTAATTACCCACGAAAAGCATAATATTACCTAATGCATTCCATTAGAGAAAATGATTACAAAATGCTTTTGTTGTGGTGACTTTTACATCCCATGTGTATTCTCAGCCATCTGTTTGGTCAAGCTTTCCCCTGGGCGCAAGAGGCATGAGTTTATGTGTCCCCTAAATCGCGTTTTTTCTATTTTTTGGACTTCAACAAAATTTTACACATCAGCTCAATGAGGAAAAGTGTTAAAACTGTAGTTATTCAATCAATTTGAGTACTACAAAGTCTAGGCATAGTCTAGACCTATGATGATTATGTAATGTAGATAAGATGTAGATAAGAGCTACTTTCACTACTGGTTACATCTTTGCTTACTAATCATGTAGAGTTTATTATGCTATTGGCTAGAACTTCTTACATGATCATCTGGAATATTCTTCGAACATTCCATACCATAATATGTACAAACACACACTGTAGTATATATAGGTTTCAGCCTGACATACAAATATTAGGTCGCTTTACTCTATACAAAGTGTGAAGATACCTCGTCTTAGATATTCAACAATCTCTGTCTGAAATATCTAGCGAGTTTCTACTAGAGATATTCCTACCTACCCTCGGCTGTGCAATAGAGATCCAGATAGGATTTCTATATGAAGACGACGACAATCCAGTCAGAACTTGGCTGGTCAGCCAACATACTCACACATCGCACCTTACTTCTGCCCTTTAATTCCACTCCTCAACAAGCTCCATGAGAGGATAGTGGTCCCTTGAATGCGTTCCTCAAACGGACAGTTTCTCTCTGATGAGAATCAGCTCACCCATGATTTCATGGTTGACTCTTTGCTTGAGGCACTATGTGATCTACAGAACGACAGCTAGGTCCCAATACCACCCCCCTTGGACCCCGATAATGTGCAACCCAAATTCTGTGCATTGCCACTGGCAGTGGGATCCGAAGGATCCGAAGAGGATTCCACATCAGACTCTACTGAGGCGGATTCACCTACCACCTTGCAAGCAACGGAGCATCTTCCTTCGCACATACCACGCCCTCCTCTCCTCTGAACAATCAGTGGTTCAGGCTTCCCTCCCTTCCATTCGCCAGCTTCCTCGGAGTCTTCGTATCGAAGACAACCATCAGAACCAGTGATCGATGATGATCAGCGTCATTACTCAAAATGTTGTTTACGACCATTGCCTCGCACGTGGTATTCCTCCACTGCTCCGTCCACATACTCCAATGAATGAGACGGTATTTATGCCCCCTCTGATGCTCATTTACTAGTTCGCGGATCAGCTTTTACTTTATTATTACCCGTAGATTTCTGTTGTAGTGTTGGCTGTAGTTCTTACGAGTTCTGTAGTTCTTAAGTGCCAGTTGAAGTGTGAGTTGAGTAGTAGTTCTTGCGAGTAACAAGTTGTCTGTATTACATTCTCTTACAGCGAATCTCCCTTTGCCCTTGCTTACCTCGCTTATAAAATATCCAGGTGCACGTAAAGATTCCCACCAGTCCGGGTTTCCGTCTTGGACTCATCATGCGTAGCAAACGAAAAGCATACGAAGAAAGTTCTGATCAAGATGACAACGCAGTCAACGACTCCTCGCTGAATGGGAACTAGAGCTTCTTGAAGCGCCCGAGGGCCGAAGTCGATGACGATGGCGGTGAGGTGCCACTTGGTATTTTTTTAAATTCCTTTCAAGTTCTACTACACACCCGAGTCATCATTTGCTTACCATTCGGAACAGAATCCCAGGTCCGCCGATCTTCACGCAATGGAAGGGGGACCAGCAGCAGAATAATTCAGATGCAAAATCTAGATCGACTTCTTGCCGATGGCGTGGGGAAACCCATGTCAAAACGCCTGGCTGCCCTTGATGCGTCGACCAAGGACCTGGATGTAAACCCCATGGCCCCCAGCTCAAGTATCCAGCTGCAACTTGAATGTGATTCACGGCCACGTCCAAGACCCCGTCTCAAGTCTGACATTCCGGCAAGCCAGTCATCATGTGAATCTCCCAGCATTTGCCCGTCTTTCAGCCTGGCACTGGCCCCGGGCGAACAGTTCGGATGCAGAGCACTGAAAATCAATCCCAGTCCCTCCGATTCTCTGACGCAGTCGTCCATTCCATCAAATACATCCTTGCGTCCTTCATCTCATGCCAGCTCGGTCTTCTTTGGCGCGGGAGGCTCATGTACCTCTACTGCCCCTACGTCCCGTACTCCGTCCGTGTGTTCTTCTAGTTATGGCGTTCAAGAAGGTCTTCCACGGTATCGTTCTTCCCACCTTCACAAGCTTGCTCTTGCCTCTCACTGATCTGGGGTCGAAGCACCTCTGCGGGCATCTCAGGCAACGGCAACCTCTTCTGCTCGGCACCCTTCACATCAAAGTAATCCTCGTGTAGGAGAGGCTGGCCCGCGTGGTACGTCATTCTTAAATTTACCCCCCAAATCCCTCCAATTTCGGTTTACAGGACAAAATGGAGGATTGCCAGTATGCCCTTCGTTCACGAAGGCTCCTGCCACTGCTTCCGAGTCGTTGTTTGATGAGCCAACAGTCAACCCAGAGCTGGACTTGCCTCACCCACGCTGCGTCGGTTTCAGGTGGCATGCAGTATCTAATGAAGCACCTCATGATATCAACGACGCTGATATGCCAGTGGGTACCGAAATAGATGAGGTAGCGCCAAGTGAAGACAAGCAGATTGCTGAGGCCGTGCTTCGAGGGGATGACTCGCACTCAGTCCATTATGGAGGTGAACAATACTCACCATGCGTTGTGAAAGTCAATTGATGTTTGTCTCTAGCTGGTTAGACTCGCACATCCGTGGCGGGAGAAGTCAGTGTAAGGCATTCCGAGTCAGAGAGTAAGTCTTCGTTCAATGCTTAACCAGATGTTTCGTCGACCGATAGCTAACATATACATAGACCGAGACATCGAAGATGTTGTTGTGGTGCATCGCCGATGCAACCGGGCTCCTTGCCTTCCCGATAATTTGCAACTGGCCACCATCCGGCATGAACAACGATCTACCTCGTGGAACGCAAATAATGTACCGACAAACGCAACACGGGACGTATCAAGCCAACGTGAAACGACACAACCACCGGAATCTGGTGCCCAGTCCAACCGGCACATTGAACCCACCCAGCAGAGATGCCAAGTCTCGACTGCGACGGAGGGTGCTGACCCTTCTCAACTGCAATTCCACCCACCGGCTGTCCATGACATTATTGAACAGGCGAAGCAGTTTTCTCACTGTGACACTGCTTCTGCCAATGCCTTTCCACACTGCACCGAGTTCAACAAGGCAGTTTTGGAGTATGTCAAGGAAGTGATACAGGAGAGACGTGCGAAGTTGTTGGTCGTCCCTGACGGTAATCTTTCTTTTTTGTTTCGTAGTAGGAATCCAGCTATGAACTGACTTTATATAAGTAATAATGCAGGTTGGTGGCCGGAGTATGCTAATAATATCTGCAAATTGGTATGTTCACATCAAGTGATATTCTACATACTAATTGTACACCGACAGCTTTGGGAAGACCTCGGGAACTGGTGATCTTCACTGAGGAAAAAAGCGCGTACGTTCATTACACAGCGTTATGAGTGGGACGTGCAGAATCGGCGCGATGTAAACAAGGACATCATGCAGCAATTGTTGGGCGACAATGGACTATTCCTGCGGGATGGTGTGGATGCAGAGGTGGGTGAATTCAGTAGTAGACGACTGCTACTGACACACGAAACATTGACAGGGAAGAACAAACAACACTGGTCACGGACTTCTTTTACAGTGGCGACAAGAGTGTTGGGAGACAATTCCCCGAAGTGTTTGGTGCGGAGGTTCCACGAGTTGCTGTCGCCATTGCTGCTACTGCGGTAATCTTTCGACGTTAAATTTGAATGTGTTTTTATGAACTAAAGTTGTTATTTTTATAGCTGAAAGTTATTCTGGATGAGATTGCATTATCACAGGGCGAAGTGAACTTCAGAGTCGGGGTATACTCACCGGTATACCTCGAAATGCTCGGCTTAATGAGAAAGTGTGACACTTCCTTGATACATGGTAACAAACTCAAGGACCTTCGTTGCAAATGGGCCAAAGCACTGGCAGGCAGGTAAGGTATTTCCAATCTAATTAATTATCCTATCATACTTAATCATGAAATAATAGTTATGGCAATCAATTACAAGAGTCTGCAGTGAGGACGAGCGGTTTTGATGTTCTTCTGAATTGATGTTATTGGTACATGATTTGTTATTTGCTACTATGTTTGTCTCATCGTTGCTGCATGGTCAGATAATTAGTCGACTGGATTGACAGGCATGCAATACTATAGGCTGTCTTTCACAGTCTGTCATAGAAGTCTAAGTGTGAATTTTTTCCAGTTCTGTTCCAACTCTTTAAAACTAGTCCAGTGTAGATCACTAGGTTGAGTCTGGTACAGACCTAGACAGCTCTAGCCAGTTAGGTATCTTACTACAGAGCACTGGAGGCTGTTCCAGACTGTCTGGACCTGGATAGACTTGGACAGCCTAGACAGAGAGGGGTGAGTTTGCTGATGCGGCAGCCTGCTATCTGCTAAAAACGTTAGACCGGACAAACGAAATGACCAGACCACATACCTTTGGTCTGAGGTATTACGATCTTGATCCTAATGCGCTTCCTCGGCCTGTTGTGACCTTGGGCCCAGCTACAGCCGGTGGCACCGCGCACACGCCGCCCCGCCGGACTCTCTGCACTCCGCCGTGACCCCAGCCCTCTTGCACGAATTGCACAGCTCCCTCGGAGCCTCTGCCAGTGCCTTCGTCGTCGCCGACTCCTTCGATCTTCGTCGACCTCGTCTTCTCTGAGTCCGTTGTCCTCTTCATCACGAGTTCTCTGCAAACATTTAGTCCGTGCCTACACTGAGCACACTGGCTACGCACCTTTACTCCTCTCGACGTCTCGGACTGTCTGTCCGATGCCGGCACCGACTTCTCCTTCTCCGGCTCAAGCTCCTCCACCACCTCCTCGACTTTGTTGGCCATGTCTTGCATTGCCTCCGGCTGTTCTTCAACAACCTGCGGCGGCATTCTTGCCCGCTCTTCCCACTCCTGCTGCATCGCTATCCCCTGCTCCATGAGACCAAGGATCTCCGCGCCGATCTTGATATTTGGAGGTCCTCAGCCGCCAGCTCTGCCTTTTCGAGGGCATCCTATGAGACCGGATCGTTAGCCACGAGCCACCCGCGAGAACGCCGCCACTCACCATCACCGCCCCGAACCTCTTCACCCAGTCCACCTTCTCCTTCCCCAACTCCTCTCTGTCATTCGGTGCAGAATGCACCTCCGCTTCAACCAAGCCCACGGCGGTCTTGAACGTGTCCCGAACTTGCTTTCGGTGCGCATCTCCAGCCGTTCCAAGAGCTTGCATCTTCTCTATCCGCGACTTGAAGGTGGGATGGATGGATGGATGTGGTGGTGGTAAGAGGAAGAGATGTGGAGAGTCCACCAACAAACCAACGCAACTTAAAAAGTCGCGACACGTCGTTTTCGAACTCCGCCGCTGACATAAGCAGATGTAGAACTCGACTGAGGACAGTCGATATGCAAGTCCTCTGTGGATGTAGAGCCCAGCAGGTCTCTGTACGTATAAACCCCTTTTTTAACATATTCCAGATCCCCTCCTCATCGTTCCTACCTTCTACCGGTCTGTCCTTACGCAGACCGGTCCATCTTTTCATAGTACTGCTACTCCTGTCATACTGGACTATCCTTATACCGACCGGCGAAGGCCGGTCTTGTCTTGTCTTCCTTTCCACTTATGTTTGTTTTTGTTTACTTTTCGTTATATCGACTTTAGACTCGCTAGACAGTCTCGAGATATGCCCGGAACTATAAAGACCTTGTATCAGCATCTTCCCGACCATTTTCCCTTCACCTCATAGCTCATCACGGAGCTCCCCGTCACTGTTCTTTTCATCGCCGACACAACCGGACTACGACCGGGCTGCATCTAGCACCTCCGGACTATCATCGGACCCCTGTTCAATGCTCTCTCTCTCGTCGACGTCTATTTCCTGAACTCCCTGAAGCTCTTTAGGGACGAGCCTTTCGCAAGGCAAACCCCTGATACCTAGCTGTCCATATTTATCAAGGGCAGTTAGCATCTTTACAATGTCTTGATAATGATGTGCAAAGCTAAAGTCCGTGAGGTACAGCGTGTCGCTGCGCGTAGAGTCTCCAACGAGGACGTTGTTCAGTTTGATATCGCAGTGAATAAAGTTATGTGCATGGACTGCCTTGAGCCGTGCAAGCTGTAGATTGGAACCAAGTTAGCAATGAACAGATATTAGGAGTGAGAAGCATGCACCAATTGCCCAGCAGTGAGGGCTACCATGTGTTGAGAAAACACGCATCCACATTTATTGAAGATGTCCTCCAGTGAGAGCCCGAGAGAATCCAGCACAAGTATACTACAGTGCTCTGATCCAACTACTCCATACCAGATGGCCTGAGGAATCCCGACAATACTGCGTAGGTGTGAAAGAACACGGTGTTCATACTCAAGCGAACAGTGACCGGGTCCTCAGGCTGCATCACTCAACTTGATGACAAACTCACGACTAGTGCCAATAGTGTCAGATGCTCGAAAAACAGTCTCTAATAAGCCTACATGTAATATGTTAGTAGAGAGTCAGCCAACAAGTCAGAAATGTGTGAGAGATGCTAAGAAAGAAACACTTCACCTGATGCCCCAGAACCGACTTGTTCCCCCAACTTCAACTTGTAGGGACCACAGGAAAAAATCATTTGAAATATACAGAGAGAGAAACTTTGAGAGTGTTGTAGGAATCAGAAATCTGTTGTTGGCTTCAAATCTGTCTCTGCACTGGACGAGAAAATGTGCTCGCAAGGGACAGCTGATGCTTGAATTGGAAGGTAGTCCATAGCAACTGCAAAAAGGATTGGATAAGTTTTCCTATTAGCCTACGTATATTTGTTAGCCAAAGTTGTACCATAGGTCCATAGCAGCTGAAGAACCTACATCCCAGAATTTTAGAGGATTGTCGCCTTGCCTTGTTAAGGCGCCATTAGTATAGGAATGATACTCGATGTCGACGGTATGGACTACTTTGCAGGGATTCCTGCAGCTACACATGTCATTGATATGCAGTTGTGCAGCAATGGCACCAAAGTCCTCGAGAAGTCGGGTTTGACTATCCACAGATGGGTTCTGTAGTACTGATGCATCTGGTTGGAATAGTCACTACAAATTCATCTGGAAGGTTCGGCTCGAACACGTCATGTCCAAGACAAGTTTTTTGCCCTTTATGATGTAGTCTGTGCCTCAATTGTCTTTGATCCAGCTCATTCAGAATCCTGGAGGATTCAATGACTATAGAAAGAGTTAGCATTTCAGTCGATATATATATATATATATAAATGTACACATCACAATAATATAGGCCATAGTGTCATCCATTCGGTTATGGTATTTTTTAGCCCAGTCGAGGCCGATGTCCAACAAAGGTTTGAGGTGTGGTCGACTCTCTCCAAGCTTTTCCCAACCAGTCATAAAGATTTCAAAATATGGCACAGATAGTCCAAGACGAGTGAGCTTTTCACCTAAGACACAGTTTTGGACCACGTGTGACCTGTTAATGCAGCGCAGATCATCAGATAATGTTTGACATCGATACATGGTACACACATCAAGAACTGTGTGATAGTCTCAAAGTATGACCCATTGCCAGTCTGAAAGTTTCAGCTTTTCAAGCTCGTGATAATTCAATAAACTAAGGAAGTAATCAACTGCCTAGTGTTAATCAGCACACGAACTGTGGGACATTCATCATGACTTACCAAGTGCAATTCGAAGAGACGACAGATCATATCATATGTCGAATCCCACCTCATCTCGGAGTCATGCTTCAATTAATGTTCTGGGACTGTCACAATAGGAGCTAAAGGGGGCTTAAACCAATTTCTTGCATTGCCCGTTCTGATGGTGTCCAACAAGTCATCACAACTTCGGAGTCCGGATGAACGAATTGCGGTAATGATTGAATGGCCCATCTTGATAGGATTGCTCCGGACAGCGGCTGTATACTGTATGCAGTCCACTCCATTTGGGAATGTTTCCACAATATCTTCAAGCAAATAATCCGAGAAGTTGTCCATAACATGCTTGATGCAGATGTTGATGATGTGCAGAAAGCATCGTATTTGGCGGTCGTGCACGTCGAAGTCGAAGTCCTGAGATCGCAACAGGGTCTCCAGATGTTGCATGCAAGTTGAATTGTTCAATGGAAGCATTATCCATTATAAAGTGTCCAGCCTGGTTTTAGGTCGGTCAGTTGAGTTATGAGTACATAAAGACATGAATATGAACCTTAGTTGTTGCTCTGATGTGATCAAGCAGAGCCATGATCGTTTGAGCTGGCAATAGGTCGCCATGGTGTTTTCCTTTTATTCTGGTAAAACTGATTAGTGCGCATCTCAATTCCAGATGGCCATGAGCATCTTTTGCAACCCAATGAGCTGTGATGGCAAGGAATCCAGCTTTGTTACCCGCTGACCATGCGTCGGCCATGAATGTAATTCGACCGAGTGCATTCTAGTTGAGTTTAATTAATAATGATACAACTTTGGAAACGAATCAAATGTATCCCCAAATCACTACTGAGAACTGTCAAATACTGCTTCCACATTTCCACAATCTTCGTGTAGGCTTGTATGACAAGGGATGATGTCGGCGTTGTGAAGGCTTTCCTACAGAATAAGTAGAAGGTCCCGGAACTCTGGATGTTCTACAATATTGATGGACTGTATAGAAAAGCGACATAAGATGGACATCGAAATGTAGATACAAAAAATGTACTTGGTCATCGGCAACAATGAACACAATAAGGTGTTTGTGGAATTCCTCTGTTGACCACATGGGTAAAGAGCATCGGCCATCAGCATCTGGCATGCCCGGCCTGCTCGTGCACAAAAACCTTCGAGCATCCTGCTCTCGGTCATCACCTGTCACAACTCCCTGATCATATAACCAAGCTTGATGGCCTTCTTAACGGTCTCAATCCATACTGGCCAACCGCGTGCCTTGACAAGCTCCAGGTACTCGTGTATGTGCCAACGATCATTGTGGCCTTGAATTGTGGAGGTCCTGAACTTGGCTGCATAGATATACGTACGGCGCATCAAGTATTTCTCCTCCCATGCAGTCGGATCAGCATCATGAAGTTCCCTTCTGATAAGTTAGTTCAGCATTGCAAAGGGGAGACATACCTGCAAAGTTTACAAGTACTACAATCTTCGGTTCATTCAAAAAAATACTGGACGTCCACGGTACTTGCAGTCTTGGTAGATTGAATGCGAGCAGGATCTACAAAAGGATCATACACTACAGTCCACGAAGGCCAGGAAGGGTCAGTAGGACCTGACCGAGCTCTTGAAACCTCCTCTGAGTCTTTGTCAGTTTCTGAATTGGCATCCTGCTTGGCCAGCTCTGCATCAATATTGATCTCTTCACTGTCATATTTCTCTTGTATGGTTGAAATGTGTGTAGAGTGAGAACACAGGACGGCAGTGTTTTGCTTGGCATGACCTCCTCGTCTGGAAGCCAAGGATGCAGGAGCAGCCTCAGACGGGACTTGCTCAGCCTGGACTCTGCTTTTTTGTGCCATGAGGGAGGAGCGAAGACAAACGAGAGGAGCGACGACAATGAAATTATTTCAGCAATTCCGAGCAGGTAGGCAATGTGAGTCAGACTTACGACCAGGTGAGTCATGGCCTACTAGTATCCAATGGGTGCAAGTGGCAACATTTGAGGACGGCAACCACTTGGAGTTTAGGTACATTATATATAGGTTAGTCGACATGAGGATGAGTTCCAGTGAGAACTCGCTCTGATCAGGCCTGATATCGGATGATTATATATGTTTTGTATGTTGATATCTGTTACCGAATGTCAGAATAATTATATCACTTGCTCTGCAACTGTTACAGCTGGCCCGGGTAGGGTCGGTTGTAGACTTGAAGGCAAAGGCTAAGACGAAGGATAGGCCGAGCAAGCGTAACGCTTGGCGAAGCCAAAAGACTAAGGGTTCTTTCGAGGAGGAACTCACGAAGAGTCACGTCACTCGAAGACTAAGACTAAGACTAAGGGTCACACCCGAGAAGGGCAGAGGACTGAGGAGACGAAGGACGAAGACATGCGGGAGTTCGCAGAGGATACTCGGTGGAATTTCAAGTAGCTCTAGCTTAAGGGAATACAAACGAGGAGACAAGTCCTTAAGTACTACGAGATGGAAGGCAGTAGAACCGCATGGAAAAGAGGAGTCATCCGCAGCAAAGAATGAGTCAGAAGCTGTGGAATGCTATGCATACAGTAAGCGATGACTGATGAGTGACATCATCATAAGTCAGGAAAGAGGAGTCATAGAGATAGGGAGATATCGGATCAGAGATAGAAAAGAGTAGAAAAGAGATCAGAGAAGAGCGGACCATCAGTGATGTGAAGCGAGCGAAATCACCTAAGGTCTATGATACATATTGAACACGAAGTAGAGGCGATAGGCGTAAGAGAAGGAAAGGGAAAAGAGATACATAGAGAATCTTGGAGACAATCATAATAGCAACACGTGCAATGTGCAACGTTTGCAAGTTGCGATGTTGCATACATTGCATTGCCAGTGCATGACATCCACAGCTTCCTTATCTAGCACTGAAACGATCTATACAATGTTGCAATGCCGGTGTTAGTAGTATGATTATCGATTGATCCAGTGTCCTTGCAGGATCGCAGCCGTCTCTTTACTCCCCAAGTTTGATGCTATGGAGCCACAAGACCACCAAGAAGAACTGTCGAATCAACACTTCAATTGTATCTGCAAACGGCATGGCTTTGGTCAGGCTCATATCGTCTCGAAGACGACATTCTTTCACCATCTACAAGATGCTGAATCTGATACAAAACGTGAGCGCATCCAGGCAGCCAAGTATGACAACATACCAGGCTCTTCTAGTCGTCGTCCAAAAGGAATTCTTGCTCGCAGACGCAACAATGTCTTGCTGACTCAGAAGCGATCCCAGAAACTTCAAAACGTGGTTGTACGGTAAGATCACTTCGTTTTCTTGTAGCCTACTCTCACACAAACCTTTCAGACAAGCACTGTCAACATAGACTTGGACCTGGACATCCCACCACCATCTCACTCTCCTGGTCCTTCACACACTCGTTTTCATTTCCCCTCCAGGCCTCCATTCCCTCTCCAGGCCTCCATTCCCTCTCCAGGCCT
>JBBPOM010000933.1:0-15779 GCA_038091455.1 Leccinum uliginosum | reverse complement strand
CTAGAAAGCTGTGGGTCTGTGGGTCTGTGGGTCACTGTGGATGGAGTGGTGATTCTGTGGGCTTCTGTGGGTCTCTGTGGTGCACTGTGGATTTGGTGGTAATTCTGTGGTGTTCTGTGGACTTCTGGGGTGTTCTGTGGCTTGGGTGGTAATTCTGTGGATTTCTGTGGACCTCTGGGGGATTTTTGGTAGTTTGCTGATGAATGGTGTCGGCAAGCGATGCGTACATCTCATTTGGGCCTATCTTTTATTTTCTTTCCTCCTGACCTTCTGAGCGCTGTGCGGCCTGCCGCCCGCATTGTAATTGCAGATCGCAAACAGCCAAGACGACATTTTGGACGCGGCCGAGCATCGGATAGCAACGCAGCGCACGGTCATGGAATCTGGACATCTCGTGAGTCGCTATGGTCTGGTTTCTCTGCTTCGATGACATTTTTCTTTTCTTTTCTTTCGTGTAGGTCCCGCAATTGAAACCGGACGGGCTTGGCGATGCAATGCATGAGGTTCTTGGGCTAATTGCGAGCGGGCTGACCCAGAGATCTAAGCTTTGAAATGTATAGTAATCTCTCGTTAGCGCGGTGGATGCGCGACGCAGGTGTGTTTTTGCAATACTAAAGGTATGCCATTGTCTGCAGAGTCAGAAGAACTTCGTCTTTTGTTCTGTCTTGAAGGTGAAAGAGTTCCTTGTTGTCGGAAGCCCTTCTCCTTCGCAACGCACCGGCATAGTGTTGGTACGCTGATGCACGATTTTTCTATCAAGTTAGTAGCGGTGAGAAGAGTGCGTGTGATATCCTCTCTTTTATCGCGCTGGAATTGGTTCCAGCTCGGTCGTCGACGCATCGCATGACTCATCCCGAGCGGCCATTTGAGAAATTCCAACGCATTTTTCCCTGCTGTCGGACGAGTGATGCACCAAACTCCGAGTCGATCCGATTCGCGAGGAGGATTCAGAAAAATGGGATATTCGAAGTCCATATGCCATTATGCTCCAGCATCCATCTAAGATGCCTCGTTTTCGTTTTCTCACTGTATTCTCTGATTCATACCGATTTCCTTCCTAGTACTGCTTGGTTTGATCCATATCTCGGTTTGCCTTGCTCGAGACATTCAGCATAACTCCGGCTGAGTTTCAAATTTAGGTGGTCACCAGTCATCGCTCAATCGCTCCTTCCCCACTCTAGTACTACTTACACCTATTTGCCCAACGGATAGCCTCTTGGCCGCAATTCACATATGGCGCATGGATCAATTTCGTGGACACCGAACACTTAGAGGTCTCTCTGCGCAGTAGGATTCCAGTGCGGTGCATGTCAAATTCAGTGTTGCAGTCCACAGCAATTCCCAGTAGCAGGCGCCACTACCGTCGCCAGTTTGCGGAGCCGATCGCCATCATGTTTAGAAGATGGTCGCTTGTTTCGCGAAATCGCTCCTTTGGATGAGCCAACTTCACCATCCTTGAAATCGCCACCCAGTTCGCCAACTATCGATCGTTCTCATCATGCCTTCTACCAACATCCTTCTGGAAGTCGATTAATCGATTAATCCGTCTCGGGTGTTTTTAGCTCTGAAACAGGGAGTGACGCCATGTCACTTGGAGCCCCCAGCACACTGTCTATGCTACCCTTGGCAACCCTGAGCAAACAATCGTCTAGGCTCCAAAAATCACGTCGAGCACCTCGATCCGCACCGTCCGTCGGCGGGCACGGGCGCGAGATCGTCTGCGATTCCCAGTCAGAAATCACTGTTAGTAGTACATGGACGGTAATTTAACACGCATTTTATTGACGCAAGGCAGCTGTACTGATATTCGTGTGCGTGTGTCTGACAGATGCCATCGACACTAGTAATGCCAATTACAACGCCAGCGCCGGGATCAGAACCGTCACATATAATATCGTTTTGCCCTACAGAATCATTCACGGAGTACAACCGATTGCAAGTGCGATCGGACGAGAGCCCCTCATTTGTGCTTCTCTGCGCCGTCGCAGAGAAGAGTCAGTACTGCACGGAACTCTTACATACTTCCCTCCCTTCAAAACTCGATGCCATACGAGACATCATACCACGGAGAAATGGTTTTGTGGACACCGTCGTCGAAGCGTACAACAATCACCGAGGACACATTTTGCGCCCTGATGACGATCATGACGCAATGTAGTTTCTTCATCAATGGCCACTCGGACGTGTTTCGTACGGCGTTCGTCGCTCACGAAGGAAGACGTCAGTTGGTCGTCGAATCAGGAGAAAATCGCTCTACCATGGACACAACTTCCATGGTACATCGTATGACGGAACTGATGGAAGAACACATCTCCGGTGGGTATTACCCAATTTCACGACGACGACCCCAGTGGATAAAACGACGTGCGCTATCGTGATGATGGGGATGATGAAGGACTACTTTGCGTACAAATTTACCCTCAGATGTGGGATCCCGAAGGTCACGCTCGAGGGAGAAACGAAAGATTGGGAAACCATTCTTCACCGTCTCGAGCATCTGAAAAAGTACGGTATTCAGACAATCGCTTGGTACCACCTTCTTCGACCCATCCTCTCGTTTCGTTGCTTCCTACGACCACCCCACTCATCCAGACAATCTCGACTTTTGGAACAAGATCGCCCATGGACTCAGGAAGTGTTCCATAATGGTTATCGGGATAGATCACCGCATTTTGCGTCTTCAACGAACGCGGTCAATGGCAAGGCAACACTCTCAACGAAGAACGGATGGGAGCACGACTTCCTCTTTAAATTCCTCAAGTCCAGAGATACGATACGTAGCCTCGCTGAGACTTGCAAAGTTGGGCCCTGGAACTCCCGCAACGACTCTTGCCTCCCAAACGACTCATCGAGCACCATTCTGGTCAGAAACCCAGCACACTCCTGAAATAAAATCGTTTGCCTAAGGATTGGTCTTCCTCCTTGCTAGTCGAACAATAAGGTGGTCTCACCGTTTGGCCCATTTCTCGCACTGATCGTCGCTCCTCATATAGGCCTCATAACAGGCCATGAAATTGTCGCGACCGTCATCGGCCGGTCCAAACCTCCTTAAACCTGTTCTGACTTACACCCAACCGTTGACAAGTTCGCGGTCTTACTCCTGCGCTCGGGCTCTTCATCGCTGCCCAGGCCACACTTCATGCTGAGGGTACCGGAGGTCTCTACCTCGCCGAACGCGGCGACAGCCAGAAGGTCTTGTCACGGCTCGCCATGTCCTCTTCCCACCAAACGAGCCTAACGTCGACTACACCCGCACAAACACCAGCGTGCCTCGTCGCAACGTACTCCTTCTTGGCACCAAGGCGTTCGACAACCTCGCCAAATCCATCAAGACCGGAAGCAGAGAACACGACATAATGGCCGAGCGCTACAACCGGCAGATTCAGAGGTTGAAGAGGGTGACTGGCAAGGTTGAGGACAAGGTTTAGGAAACTACGAGGAGCTGGAGAGGATTTAGAAGTTGTTGGACGAGGCGAATAAGGCAATGGAAGCCCTTGATAAGTTCCACGAAGAAGTCACGAAGACGTGGAGCTAACCGAGCCAGTGCATCTTGGACCACATCATCCGCTCCGCTCCTATCACTCTTGGCGCCGGCACGGACTCGGAAGGTTTCACCGAAGACTACGCTGTTGTCGAGCTCGACAGCTCCAAGATCGAGGAGGCGTTCGTGGGCAACGCGATTGACCTTGGCACGTTATAATCTATCTCACTAAGGCTGTCTAGCCTAACAGTTATATCGAGGTCGACAACTTCACATTATTGAAGATGTACCCCCGCACCGACGCTCCCACGACCTTTAAGCATCCGGATGACTGCCTCCTTAAGCTTCGGGATCTCAAGAAGACCACGTGCGCAACCCAGATATGCTCGACCACGACGGTCAACCGTGCCTCTTAGTGATAAAGAACGGCAATACGACTGGCGTTACCATAGGCCGCGCTACCGATATCTTCTCCTTCGTCCGCCAGTACTTCAGCAACGGCAACTTACCAGACGTCGATGGAGTGGGCTATCCTCCTCCCCTATGACAGCAAGTCCGGGGCCTTCTCCGCCCCCAGTGATTCAGGCTCTATTAATGCTGACGGCTGCGGACGTATCGGCGGCCTCCTCACCGGCGGTTCTGGCCTGACTCAGCCCTCGGATGCCACCCTCTTCTGGCTCTTGCCGCGTATCAAGAGCAACGTGTTTCCTGATCCGCGCCCGCCTCTACCCAGTCATGGCACGAATGGGTAGATAGTCAGACAGCGTAGCTTAGTAAATACAACGAATACAATTTCGGTTCTCATTGATAGATGGTATTGATAGATGGTACTACATGAAAAATCAAAGCCCCATTGACTACAGATAAAGACATTTTACACGACCCGGGCAGTTGCATCTGCTTCCAATGGACCATGCTAACCTTGTCATTCCCACGAATTAATTATTTCAACGATACGGGTCCAGGAATATTTGTATTAGTATGTACGTCGCGGTATACCGTTAATCACTGGCACTGCCAGTCATATAATTGCACCCCGGTTCTTGCACCCTATGCCTCGCTGCCCCAGCTGTAGCAAGGTCCTTTCTTCCGAAGATGCGGTCCTCCGCCATATGAACCAGCCAGCATCTCGCTGCTTTGGCTGGACCGACAACCTTGTCCAGATTGGTGAGCTCCTCGAAGCCCGGGCCGAAGAAAAACACAGCTCGCAGCCACCTCAGGCTGGAGACCTTCAAGCTGCGCACCGACACCCGTCCGCAGACTGGAACCTACCTGACGAAATGGACGTGGATTTGCCTAATGGACCGTGTGGGGGAACAGTCGAAGAATTCCCCGGTGCTGCTGCCGTCTTTGCGCATCAACAAAGTTCGTTTCTCGATCGCTTCGATCGGGATCAGTTTTCGAACGAGCGTGGTTCCAACCTATATTATCCGTTTGCGTCCCGCGCGGATTGGGAGTTCGGGCTTTGGTTGACACGGTCCGGGCTAAGCATGGCCGCTGTCGATAGCCTGCTCTCCCTTGAACTGGTACGTTTCTCGATTACTCGGCTTCCTGTTTTTGTGACGAAAACATCCTCAGGTCAAGAGCCTCCCGCTCTCATTTTCGACGGCTCTGCAGTTGCGGGGCCTTATAGAGCTTCTTCCTAGCGGGCCCCAATGGCAATGCCGCGTCCTGTCAACCAATGTGCCAACAAAGTCACCGGTCAGGCTGTTTTACCGCGACCCCGTCCAATGCCTGGAGGCTTTATTCAACCACCCTTTATTCCATGACAAACTCACTCTCGTCCCCCGCCGTGTTTACAGGACCGCTGAACGCCTGGTTCGCGTATACAGTGAATGGATGACAGGGAATGCTGCATGGGAGATGCAGGTAAGTTTATGACCGTGTCCAGGAATTTCGATATTAAATCTACTTTCAGACTAAAATTCCTCCTGGAGCCACCCTCCTCGGGGTCATACTCTCGTCCGACAAGACAAATATCTCTGCGCTTGTTGGGGATCGGTGCGCCCACCCCCTTTTGCTCGGACTTGCAAACATCCGCATGTCAACTCGTCTCAAGTCTTCGTCAGACGCCTTTCTCTTGACTGCGCTGCTCCCCATTCCCAAGTTCATCCATCAATCCAGACGCGTCCGTAGTCTTTTAGCTGACCGAATCATACATGAATCTCTTGATGTCATCTTGCAGCCGTTGAAGGACGCTGCTCGTTTCGGCCTGATGATGAACGACCCTCTCGGGAATCTCAGGTTTTGTTTTACCCCCATCGCATCGTATATCGTTGATACACCAGAGGCACTTATGCTTGCAGGAGTGGGGGGAAAGACGTCCCCCATCACAACTGCAATGTACAAGCAGTTTGGAGACCCTCATCAGCACCCCCTACGCACAAAGTCTCACACGCTGAGACAACTTCGGCGGATACAAGTTCACCCCGACGATCTTCGGCGATACCTCGCCGCGGCAAAAGAGGTCCGTTTAAATGGTGTCGCGTCCCCATTCTTCCGAGACTGGCTTATGGCAGAACCTTCAAGATTTCTGACCCCGGAGCCACTTCATGAGTGGCATAAGAAGCTTTGGGACCATGCGGTTCGCTGGGCAATCAACATTGTTGGTGCCGAGGAGTTAGACTTTCGTTTCTCCGTTATTCAGCCATCCGTTGGATTTCGACATTTCAGAGAAGGCATCTCGTATCTAAAGCAGGTAACCGGAAGAACGCAACGAGATGTTCAACGATGCCTGATCGCGGTTATTGCGGGCTGCGCACCTCCGGGCGTGGTAATTGCAATCCGCGCTCTACTTGACTTCTGTTATCTCGCACAAGCTCCCGAGCTCGATGACAACGATTGCGATGCTTTGCTGTTGTCACTACGCACCTTCCACGAACACAAGTCACACGTGATCAAGGCTGGGGGTCGACGAGGAAAGAAGCAAGTGATTTCGAATTGGTATATACCAAAACTCGAACTACTTCAAAATGTTGTCCCTTCCGTTCGGGACTCTGGCGTACCAATACAGTGGACCGCTGACATGACAGAGCACGCACACATTTTGATGATAAAAAATCCAGCTCGCCGAAGTAACAACGTGGATATTGATCCCCAGATTTGCAGGCACCTTGATCGCCTCGAAAAAAGTTCGAAGTTCGAGCTTGCCACGTCCCTCAGAGAGCTCCAAGATGCTATTCATGATGGCGAGGATGGCGACCACGTCGACCCAATGGATTCGGCTGACGTTGGTACTGATGACGACGATGCTCGTCTCTTCCATTCCGTTGCAAAACTCGGTCAACCAAAGCGCACCCCTACCGACTACTTCTCCAAGGCACATGAGCTGTCGTCGTCACCCTCTCCTTCCGCCCCTTTTCCACTTCGCTCTTTCGTCAATAGTCGCACGGCAATCAACCTCGCCAGGGATCCCAAGATCAATCGAGCCTCTATTGATAAAATCGCCTTGGATTTCCAAATCCCTGATCTCCGGGCCGCGCTCGGCGATTATATTCAACGTGAAACATCAAAGTTACCTCATTCAGTCAGCGGGCCACGCTTGTCGACCAGCGATTGTCGTCTCCCTTTTTCAGAACTCGCGGTCTGGTATTCGGTACGGCTTCAACAAACCCCGTTCCACTCAGACAGTGATCTAGACCCCGCTCAAACTGTCACTGCTTCTCCACCGTCCTCTTCCTGGAAGTATGGACGCTTCGACTCGGTAATCTTCAACGTTGATCCTGGAAAAGAGTGGCCATGGTGTGGACTTTCGGGTGAGTAATATTCTCCATTTGAACCTGTCCCTCACTTCCTTCACTTGTGCTTTCGAGTAGGCCATTCCGTTGGGGAGCTTAGACTTGTCTTTCGGCCCGTACCACCCCATGGTCAGAGGCCGTGGTGGTGCAGAAAGTTCCTGATTTACGTACGAAGATTCAATATTGTGCCCCAACGGGGTAGCGAGTACGACCCAACGACATCCATGCGTGTTCTCCGACGAGCACGAAGGGCAAACACAGAGTACCTCGGCGACGTCATTCCGCTCGATCAACTTCGCTCCCGCGCAAGTTTGATCCCACGGTTTGGCAAAGTTGCGAACAAGCACCTATCTTCCACCAACAGCCTTGCATTGAGTGAAGAATTTTGGCTAAATAAATACTGGGATAAGGAAATGTTTTTCACGCTCTACAATGGTTCCAAATAAATGCCATAGACTGTCTGTAAATACCAATAATCTAGTTACACTCTACAGACGCTTTTCGGCGAGCCTACTATAAACAAATTAACCAGATACTAAGCTTTGATCCACTGCTGCGGCTTATCCTGCCCTCTGCCCTGGCCCCCAACTCGATATAAGAGTTACTTACACCCGCCTGCCCTCTCCCCTACCCTGCACACATTGCACCTCTCACTGCCTCCACAATGTACATGCCCGTCCACTCTTCCCCTGCCCTCGCCCTTTTCTCTTCCGCCGCAGTCCTCACCATTTGCCAGTGACGCGCGCGCACTACGTAGCACACCTCAACACATGTGCATGTGCCCCGTCCCTCGCCGCCACCCTCGCTCGCACGGCACGCAACCTCTTCCGAAATGGCTCCACCATCACCAAGGCGCCCGAGATACTAGGCGAAGGTGTCAAGACCTTGCATCCTGCCACCCACGGCGGTAACCATTCCCGCACTCCGCACCCGGCATCATGACGCGTTTCTGAACACGTGGAAGGCGGGCACGGGCGACGTCACCTAGGCGCTGCGCAACCGCCTCGCGCTCAAGTCGTTCTGGCAGACGACAGCGAGGTACAACGACGCAATCAGTTCCCGTCAAACTTTCGGTCGATTCTCCACTTCGTCCTCTGTGTTGTCCTCGGGTGCACTGGGCAGGGATCGAGATGGGCGCGAATCGTCCAAGGCCGCGGTGGTATGTATTTCCTTCGCTGGCTGGGTCTTTCCGTCAACTTGAAGGATCGCTGTCACATATTTCGGAGTCTCCGTACAGGCAGGGAGTATCTGCACAGATTTGAGCGCTGATGAGCAAGCTTGTTCCAAGACGAAGCTCGGGAATGGGGATCTGGAACTCTCTTTGGCCTGTTCTGCTTCGGGTGATGGTCGCATCCTCTTGGCTCATCGCCGACGACGAATTTCGGTCCTGGCAGAGGAAATATTCGCAGGGATTCTGGAGCCTATGACGTCCATCTCTCCTTGCTCGTCTTCGTCGTCGGTGCCGAAGCCTGCCGCAGGATGGATCGGTGAGAGAACGGCGATCGCTGTCCCCCGGTCCGCGTCGGGTGACGGGTGCTGGGTCGACGCGTTCGTCGAGTTCGCAGCTTGCCTCGCATTCATCCTTGATGACCACGCCCACGTCTGGGTCGTACTCTTCATCACCATCACCCCTCAAATGGGTCGTCGTCGAGTTGCTGAGGGTTGGAACAGGAGCACAAGGAGACACAAAAGACGACGTTCTTGCCTGCGTTCTTGACGGCGACGAGCGCGAAGCGAAAGAACATCTAGGACGAGGGAGATTGTCGGTCGATGCGGGCAAGTGTGGTGTGCAGGGGGTGAATGGGATGGGATGGTTATTTGTTGGACAGGTGGATGGGATGCATGGCAAGATGGCGTCGTCGTCTGGATCGGAGAACGGGGGAGATGGAGACGGAGGGCACCGTTCCAATCGGATGTGGGTGCTGGGTCAAGGTTGGATGCAGGCAAGGTCAAGGAACCCGAGGAGACGTCGAACCTCCCAGCGACTACTTCGTTCAAGCACGTTCTCGCTGGTGCTGCAGAGGGTATCGAGCTGGACGAGGTCTATCTCAACCTGATGAAAGCAGGTCGGTGCGGGTCCGACTGACGTGATGCAGGTGCAAATCTCATGTCCTCGTGTGGCGTTTTCTTTGCATTGTCTGCGCCCTGCGACCTCGCTACTGCAAACCTTCAGAAGTATCCGATGTGTAATCGCCCGGACCCGAGGTACTACGAACCCGAATCCCTTGACGAGCGGATGAAGAAGGCAGCCAAGTACTTCGTCCTTTAGGTGACCTCATTTCTTCGTCTATCTTCTTTCTCGCCAGACATCTTTGGCGCAGATAGACCCACCTACTCCCGTCTCGAGATTGAGACTCGTCAAGTGTATGGCATCAGCCTACAACAACGCAGAAACAACGCCAAGATCAACACGACGCTCCTTTCCAACATCGTTAGTGAAAACAAAGGGGTAAGTTTACCCAAATATATATAATTCATTTTTTCTCTTTATTCTTGTCATGCACTCTCTATGGACATTTCCTGATCAACGTTGACCCACAGCTTCCCGCTGAAGTGTTGACGAACTTTCTCGTCGCAACACTGGTGGATGTTTTGCCTCAAGTACACGCAGTCGAACAGTGTAGCATACGCCGCCATACGCCAAGAACGGCCACCGGATGGTGCGAGTCAGCAGTCGCGGACCCACTGCACCCGACTCGCAGGTGGCAAAGCCGAGCTGTGGTGGCTGCAGCACCACCCACGCGTGCTCGCGCTGCCGTTCAAAAAAGGCGTGATGCGCGCTGAAAAAGCGAACGTGAACAATTTGTTCGTGAGCGGGGAGATGCTGGAAGGCGGGGAATGGGCGCAGTGGGAGGGGCAGTTCCTGGAAGTTCCTGGAGTATGAGCGAAGAGGGAGGTGAGGGAGTGGGCGGCAAGGTTGGACGGGGTGGCGCGTCCACTGATGTTCTTCCCGTTTGCGGACAACTTGCATCCGAGTCGGACGAGGAAAAGCAGAGTGAGGTACCTCGCTATGCCGAACGGGTGCGTCAAGGCGGCGGACGAGCATGGGATGATGAATCCCACCTCATCCCCAGCACTCTGTGGTGGTATGTCCATCCTTGCTCTCTCGTCACATTTTCATGACTAGACGACAACCATATCAACGTGCAGGTGATCGGTGGCGAGGGTGCTTCATCAAAAACCCTGCGTGTTGAGCAAAATGGTGTATTCATCCGCTACGATCAGATATAAATCCGTTGAACAACGAGCGCAAACCTCCACTGGGTCCCCGAAACTCTGGAGGAACAGGACACCGGGCCATACTATGATCGCTCCCGAAGAAGCTCTTTGACCATCAGTGATACCGACATGTCCCTTATGTTCCGACCGACCTCTCACTAGATGCAACTCGATCCATCGGAGGTGGCCGCACATTCCATGCATGACACACTGAAGTCACCCTCGCTTTCGCAAGTCACAGAAATGCAACAAGAACGAGTCGCAGCTCGTCAACTTGAGTCACGAGTGAGAACGGTGCCTCACCTCCCATCAACCTTGTCTGGACATGCCAGTGCGGACGAATCTCCGTCTTTCGCGAAGTTGGAGGCATGGTACTTTCCTTTCAAGTTGTCAATGGTAGGTTGTATATCATTTTCCGGCCAGATCATTTATATATATATATTTACTCCAATCTGACCACGATGTCGGACCAGTCGCGAGAGCGATACATCCCCCGATATACCTATCACCTTCGGAGAGGGAAAATATGTCTGTTCTTATGGGTGCGTTCTCCTCTTTTCCCGACTCGTCACAGTTTGAAAATGGATTCGAAGTTCATTCGTTCAGGATCAGAGTATATCACAACCTGAAGTTCACTAAAGATGTTCATGAAGAACAGCGCCCTCGTACGCTAGATATGTTCATGTACGGTTTCGTGCATTTCTGTCAAAAAAGAGACCCGACTTCGAAGCGGGGTTAGCAACAGGTGATGATGATAACACAGCGGTATTGTAGATGTGATTACAATAGTTATCGCTGTCCTCCTGGTTCGACACCAATACCTGGCGTTGTATACCTCCATGGTATACCATCTTGGTCCGCTTTTCTGCGAACACGACATTGCAAACACTCGAGATGTTACAACGTACGTTACTTATTTTTTTTTTTCCTGTTCTCGATCACAATCGCTGAGAAGTCAGATACCGAGCAAAGGCGAAGCCCGACACCAGATTCGACTGTCGAACTCAGTTTCTTCTGTGCTCCATGTGGTGTTGCCCCTGAATTCCGACAACCAACAACTCACAGAAACTAGCACTTACGATGAACGACTCAATCCAGCCACCCATGTTGGTACCATTTACTTTCCCTGTCTGACAGCCCCGTTTACCACAGTAGTTGTGCAACTCCTGATCGCCCACCAATAGAGCTCTTTGGGCACACCTATGGCCATTGTAGGAGTGCCTGGTGTTGTGTCAAGCGGTCTTAACTTTTGGACCATCCCCTGCGATGACGAGTAAGTCACCCTGATACATCCTTTGGTGCATTACTGACGCTTTCGACCCACACAGATCCCGCTTGCTAATCCACGACCGGGATCATCTTCATAGGTGAACGAGGCCCTCTCAAAGCCACCAGGTTGCGCGGAGGAACCAGCACGGTTGTCCCACTGACGACACATCCCAAGGGCCGCGAATTGCTCAAGTACATCGAAGAAGCGCGTGCTAGTAGTGAGGCAAAACGTGAGTTACACCTCTTTCAATATTGTAGATTCGGACACGACGGACAGAAATCCGCTCAACATTTCTGTGGGCGAACCAACGCCATGCTCGTCCCGCTCAACCAGTATGAACACGCCTATGCCATCGGCTTCATGGCGCAACGCAGGCAAGGCACGACTCGAGTCATTCAACTGAAGTCATTCAACTCAAGCGATTTCTTCAAAAAAGAGCCGTCCGCGCTGCTGTTCAAGTCGTCGAAGTGGAAACAATTTTATGACCGATGGCTTCGATCTCCTGCATTCGGGTTGCGGCTAGTATGCTGGGAAGCAGTACTTTTAACGGATATCCTCCTGATTATGATTTCCCTTTACCCATTCACCGAAATTCAAAAAGGTCGCAAAAGATTACATCGTGTTCTCGACGTGAGCAATCAGCACCCTTCTCCAGATTGTTAGGGAGAAGCAGAAGAACATCCAATGAAGATCTTCACAGTACTAGTGTCACATCCGCCAGTCCGCCAGTGACGAATCGATAAAATGTGCGCTACCGTGGGAGTCGGAGATTGAAGAGAGTACTGAACGAAGCCGAACTCAGGAAAGTTTTATCGTTTATTGTACATACTATTACATGGCTCAAGATTCCAGTGTCATGTCCTCGTTCCCTCCTTCCTCCCCGTCGATTCTGAGTCCAGGGCATAACCTTGTCATTTCCCGATCTTTTCCTCGGTGCGGAATCACAGAGGATTCATCAATTCCCAGCGTGCCTCGACCCAGAAGTACCGATGTGTCTGGTGCCGCTCAACAGGAAGATCATTTCGAATTCTTGGTGATTGAAGCGATTACTCACAGTTGTTGATGTCTGATCATGCTGCAGTCCCGAGGTTACATGAGTGAGCCGTCTGCTCCGTACCTCCATTTGGAGGTTGCCCGTGCGAGACGAGCCGTCTTGAAGGCGCAGATGCGTGTTGCCGCTTGCGAAGTTTTGGAGCACGCGTCTCGCACGCGACTCCACCGTCTGAAAGTTCGACACTTCAAGAAAGCCCTCGAAGTGGCGAATACCGATGTGGGGCAGTGGTGTGACATGATTCGCCACTCGGGGCGGCCCCTTCATTCACGGAATTCTTTTTTACGACGCCATCGTTGGCGTAATCGTGATACTGGTAAGGCGCTCGAATGGTTCATTGCGGATCTATCTATCTTCTAATTACGAACAAGATCTGCATCATAGTGCAGTCGATGATGACACTGATGATGATGATGAATTCTATGTCGACCTACATTGATTTCCGCATCACTGTACAGCTTTCTGTCCACTACCGCCGTATTTGCCACCTTAGCAAGTTACTTACTAGGCTTGACTCGTTAACTTGTGACAATCGTAAAAATGTGAAAGTATTCCGTTGAAGTTGAAACTCGCGCGCACGGACTCGGTTGTGTGAAGCTATGTACACTTCAGTGTTTGAGTCTGGGCAACGTCGACGCGCCTGCCACCACTCCCGTCGACACTGTCGACCCCCTTTGTCGCTCCAGACGACTTCGTCAACAATGACAACGGCACGTTCCTCAATGATTGCCCGTCGCTATCTAGTCGTTTGACGACGACAAATTTTTCGCCGTCCCGGAGCCTTCAACATGCCAACGCGCTCGATCCGCGCGCCCCAAGCGCATCCGGGCTCCCTCCCTCCTTCCTCCCTCTGGCACGCCAAAACGGCTGCGGAATCCTTCGCGAACTTCCACGGAAATGGCTCCACGACTCCAACGATGCCCCAACACTTCCTCTGTCAATCGCGTGCCCCCACGGCCGCCTGCAGCGCCACCGTCGCTGCGGCCACCTTCTCGACGCAAACGGTCCACATGCCAGTGATTGCATTGCCGTCCCCCTCGTCGACACTCGACGACTCTTGACGCCCTCCGACGACCTCGTCAACCACGACCACAGTGCGTTCCTCGACGCTGCCAAACTGCCTGTCCACTGGCAGTGTCCGGGCTAGGAAAGAGCACGGGTGTGAGCGCTGATACCCGCACCCTCGACGGGTATACCTTGCGGTATGCTCTTCGACACAGCCCGCAGTCGCCCAACCTCGCTCTCCCGCGTGTGGCGACAATGACGTCGTGTTCACCTTCCTCCCGCCTCTCTCCCTCCCGAGTCTGCGCCAGATCTCGCACGCCACTAACGCACCACCACGTTGTGAGGACGCAACACAATGTCATGATGTTCATGTCGACCGACACGACTGTGACGATGTGGCACAGTGCCCGCCTCTCTCCCTCCCCCTCCCCCTCTCCCTCCCCCTCCCTCACCCATGCCAGACCCGTCGTGAGCACGCCCGAATGACGGACGACGACGTGGCACGGTGCCCGCCTCTCCCCATCGGGTGACCGTGTTGACCGACGACAACGACCGCAACGTGGACCGAAGACGACACGACATCGACGTGACGACAAGTGTCGACGCGGACGAAGACGTGACGATGAGGACGACGAGGACGAGGATGAGGAGGACACCCGGTGAGTCAGCGGTGACTCGGACGTGACCGTTCGACTGACGAAAATGACCATGATGACAATGTGACGTGGACCGAAGACGACAAGGATGACAGAGGCAACATCAACGTGTGACGACAAGTGTCGACGCTAACCAACGTGGCGAAGTGGTGACGCCGCGGAGTGACAAGGACAAGGACAACGCAATGTCGACAACGACACGACGACGTGGTGTGCTGATAGCACCACGTCATGTCGGTGTGACGAGGATGACACACAGCGTGTATGGTACCACCCTCACGGGCACAGGTAGCGGGTTGGACGCAGGTCTGCAAATGATGACCTGTACCCGTGCTGTTCCCGTATCTGTCCTTAATCACCTGGGCGCCCTCAGCTGCCAACAGTGACACGTAAACACTGTTGAACACCTTGCCCCCCTTATTTCTCGTGAGCAGTTGCGGCTGCAAATGGTGCTATTTGACACCAAATGCGGGTACCGAAGCGGCCGTCGCACCATCTCCCCATTATGTCTTGATAATTGGAAAAGTTTACGGTAAATGGATCCGGCCGGGGGGGAAGCCCGGCAAGGCACAGCCAGGGTGCGAGATTTCGCACAAGGGAAGGTCGGGCAGGAGGCACGCTGGATGTTATCATAACTCGCGTGTCCCATATGACCTCCTTAATGCACTGGCCTGCCTCTGTCAACTATGTTGTGACCCACCTCCTCTTCAAGTTGCCCTTCAAGTTGTTGCTTTCAAGTTGTCTTTCAATGACTACTATGTACTGGCAGTGGTGGCAAGGTTGGGGTTGAAGGGGCGGCACTCAGGCTTGCTGAATTGCTGTTCAGATTATCAGTATCTTGGGATGAGGGATGTATTATTTAACTCAATCTTGATCTACCAAGAGAGAATGTGAATTGAATGGAAGAATCATATGTATGAGAAAGTAGAAGTTTTGTTATGATGCATAGCAAAGTGTAGCTTGATGACTAGTGCTTTTTCTGGATATTACTATGTAAATCTCCCATCAGTCTGCACTATGTTCTGACAAACTGATCATGGGCTGTCAATATTACCCAGAATAACATTACTGTATTACTGAGTTACACACTATTGGAATGGTATGACACACTAAGCATAGACTCTGAGAGTCTTGCAACACTATGAGGTGCTATGGAACTATGGAAGCTATGGTAAAGTTAGGGATATGCTATGAATGCTATGAAATACTATAATTACTATGGCAAAATCCTTGTTTTGCTGATGTTCAAGTAATTAACCGCGTGACTGACCCCGAGAACGGCGAGTCATGCTCCTGATGGCGAGCGGAACTTCCATATCTTCTAATTTTTGGATGGCTGACTTGTACTAACTCTAGACCG
>JBBPOM010000932.1:0-15781 GCA_038091455.1 Leccinum uliginosum | reverse complement strand
TGATACTGCTAGAGGTCAAAGGAGATGGAGATGCTCCGATGCAGAACTTGCCAGCAAGGGTGACGACATCCTTGGACTCGGGGTATACAAGAAGCCTGGAGCACGCAGCGGAGGCTCCTTGGCCTGTGGAAGGGACAGTGCCCGGGCAGAGAACGTCCAATGAGTAAGATACAGAATGAGCGCATTGACCAAGGAGTCCTAGTGCTCGATGAAGAGTAAACTAGCACCGCCACTCTAACTCGAGCCTTGCGTCCTACTACATCCATTACTACAACGATACAGGCATATCAGGACAAGATAGTACCAGCTAGGCTGGGAAGTCAGGATGACGAATTGACAATGGGGCCCGAGGAAACAGTCAAGGCAAGGTCCGTTAAACACCATCGGGAGGGCTTCCGAGGGAAACAGAGTTTGAAATCTCGGACGAACGTGTTCTTTTACTAAGACTCCTCTTGTCGACCACGAATCTCGCTGGAAGTAAATCGACGCGCTGCCTTTGACCTCCACCTTCGCCTTCAACTCGTCACTGTCGGCGCTGGTAGTCCAAGTCTAGGGCATCACATCAGAACGAACTGGACTTGGCGCACGCTCTCGGTCGATCGCAGTAGATTTCTAACAACTTCTTACGTTTCCGTCATGCTGGTGATGGTGCCAGCGCGTTCTTAACCGTACCGGCGGCCGCGTGTTTCGTGCCGCAGGCTCAATGCTCGTGATGTTAGCACCTAGGTCACGGCGGGATGGACACGTTTTCAAAAATGATCCTACCGTGATCGTACCCGAGGCAGCGTACTCATATCGCCTTGTTCGCTTATCTTATAGGTTTCATGACTTTGACCCTGTCCCTGTCTCATGTTCCAAGACTCAAGCTTGCACTAGCCCTTGAAATCGAATCAAGTCGAATCCCCAATGTGAAATAGGATTAACGCGGACCGCACTGGCGACCACCAAGATTGAAAGGGTCGATCGTTATTACAAAGAGTGAAGGAAGGGAAGAGGTAAACATGACGACGATCCATTATTCGTGTACAGTAACCACAACAGCGATATAACTTGAATAGAACGGCGAAAGGAAATGGGAAGAACAGATAGAAGAAAGAAATACCCATGCAACAACAACCAACGCAAACGACTACCACTCGGATGTGATATCCTCCTCAACCTCTTTCTCTTGCTTCTCTTCCTCCCCATCAGGGATAGCGCCTACCTCCCGCCAGTGACGCACCCAGAGTCGAACGTCCTCCATCCCGAGGGTCGACACGCCCCCATGCAGCGTCGGCGAGGCGAACCATGCTTCGTCTGATGCAATTCGGACGTGGTTGAATATTCTTGCTTGGGGGGTGTGAGTCGTCACTGCCGTCGCTGCGTTTGTAGCCCTTATCACACTCGTCGCCGTTGTGGTCATCTCTGTTGTCTCTGCTGCCGTCGTGGCGAGTTCCGTAGCTTGTCGCAGGTGTCGCAGGAGTGTCAGTGCGGGATCTTGGAGTTTGGAGGCAGAGGCAGAAACAGTGGCGGAGACGGAAGGGGTATGGTGCGTCGCATGCACCTTGGCCTCGAGTTTGGCGGTCCATTCAGCAAGGGGGATGAGCGGGAGGTGTAGCTCCTCGCCGACGCAGCGGAGGAGCGCAAGGGAGGATGTCGGGTGGGGGTGGGTGACATGGAGGTAGGTCGACAGAGAGTTGCGCATCTCTGCAATGGCGCGGGCGGCGATGTGGACCGGTATCCAATGTACAACCTGAGAGGACATGACAATCGTAGGTAATAATCAGCCCATGAACATGTCGATGAAAGGGAAAGGGAAAACGCCGTACCTCGTCGGTTGTGGGAAGCGCCCCTAGTGTAACTCCGAGGTGCACAATCTTTGGGAATGGATCATCTTCTCGCCAGCGCCCGTTGACTGAGCCGCACAATGGACCGACGCGGACGATGATCGGCCGGAGAGGGGTTTCGGATGCGGCAGCTGCGAGAATCTGTTCACCTACCCACTTTGACTCGCCGTACGCGTCGCCGGCTGCATCGCATGCGCTTCCGGGACCCTCGGGGGCGTTTATGCTTCCTGCATCCTCCACTTGTTCAGAGCTAGATTTAGGGGCGCTTGTAGATGTACCCCGGAGCGTGTTCGTCGTGCTTACAAACAAGAGGCGAGGTGGGACGGATAAGGGACTGGCGAGGGCGAAATCGATGAGGTTGCGGAGCATTCGGAAACTGCCGTCAAAGACACTGAGGGGAGAGTGGCGATCATGTTTAGACAACCATGCATTATGAACGATGTGGGTTACAGAGGAGAGCAGCTGCAAAAAAAATCGTAAGTCTGAGACCCCTCATTCGACCCAGATCCGAAATACCTCTTCGTGTATGTCATGGGGTAGACCAAGATTGCTATGCCTGGCGTCTCCTTGGAGTATAGTTAACTTTGGATGACGAGCCAGAGCTGGATCCAATCCGGACGCCTGTAACAACGATGCTTGTCTCTCCACCACAGAGGCTGGTCTGCTCTTCTTCCGATTAAGGGCATAGACCTTTGTGACCCTCGGGCTCTTCAAAAACTGTGCCAATAAATTGGAGCCAAAAAGGCCCGTCGTCCCGGTGATCAAGACGACATCGTTATAAGGTGGCGAATCCGTAGGATGATGGTCCGGAAAAGTATGACTGTAGGACTCGACTCTCTTTGTCATCTCGAGGCACCGCGCTAGGCTGGACTCTGTTCTATGGAGAAAACACGCCAGTGCGGTTCGAGTTGCAAAAATGGCAAGGCCAGTGATGGTGCGGTACTGATAAACGATATCACCCGAGAGCTTTCGAGTGTCAGCTTTTGCGGTGGTATGGAGAGCGTGGAAGAGTATTATTCGGATGCGCGTTGCCTGGAGACTGCGGAGATAAAGTTGTGGTTCTGGAGGGTATGCCAAGTGATTCGAAGAGCGCGCACCTATCCATTCCGTAGTTGAAGAGGTCGGCATCATCGTCAAGCTTCTTACCCAGCACGACGACTATAATGCCCCGCACATAAATTAAAGAGTTCTCGGGACTCCAGATCTTGGGAGGTTTCAATGTCATGTTTGTCGCTCGGGCGATTGTCTTGTAAAGGCCTTTGATTTCATCGTTGTATTCCACCAGGGTATCCTGTCTGTTCACTTGACGAGTATTAAACGGGTTATGGACGAAGGGTTTCGTGGGTCCCGCAAAGATGATCATCTAGAGAATTTCGGTCAGTGTGTCAACACGCCTTTCCAAAACATAGCTCAAACCTCCTTCTGAACGCGAGCATGTTGGGGTGCAAACATGTTCATGCGATCGATGACAGGCCTTGACACGTCTGTGAGACGGAACTCCACGAATGGCGTAAATAACATGGATTTACTGGAGCTTGTTCCTCGTTTCTTCCACCTGTCTTAGATCACTTGTATCGATCTTGAAGCTGTCCTCTAGCTCGATAAGAAGGCCCGCGTTGTATCTTCCGTGCCCAAACATGATTGCGGAATGTACCATTGGATGTTCTATGATAAAATTTTCTACAGAAATTAACTGAGGTTGCTGGTTCAAGATTGCAAGACCCATAAGCATACCGAGAAGCACTGGATTAGTCTTCAAGATTGATGAGGCAAGAGCTTAACTGTGAGGAACATACAACCTACCAATTCGCCTGTGATATGAAGAATCTGTACCGCACGTGGAGTACGTCGAAAACTGTCGCCGACGGCCCGCAGCGTTGGAACAAATGAATGGATGGGACTGAATACCGAAAGCGCCATGAATTGACTGGAAGTCTGACCAGAAGATGCGAGATGAGAGGCGCGTTGCTTGGATCGAGTCTGGGCGACCAGCAAACTATTTGAGCGCAGCCTGCGAGTGTCTTGGATACATCACCCCGTCATCAAGAAACTGATAGCGCCCATGCTGGTATCACATGGTGAGGCTGTTCAACAAAATTTGATGGAATCACGTCTCGTCAAATCATCCTGAAAGGTGGTCGTGTATCAGCCCCCAATATATATGTCATGGCTATCCTCACCGTCTCGACACTATTTGCCCAGCATCCGATACTTACAAGAGAGATCGAGCGCCGGGGCTCTCCTTGATTCCCCACAGTAGTGATTGGTAGCAAGGAATGAAACGCGACCATCTCTAGTTGTGGAAAAAGGCATTGCGTTTTCCCGGACACAAATGATTGACTGGAACACGTCGCAGTTAGTTAACTACAAGCACCGAGTGGCGGCAGTGGATGCTGAGCGCTGAGCGCTGAGTCAGTGCACAGTTCCCAAGTTCCTGCCCAACCAAATTTTACTCTGATGCATCCGGTCAGCTTGAATCAAAACCCCCATCCGACCCTGGCTTACATCCACTTCGATAATATGGCTATCAAGTATAGATAGTTGATGGGATTGCCGGTCCAGGATAGCTCACGTGACAGTTGTCACACACACAAATGCTTACATAACCGCGGCGGCGTTACGCGTCCACCGCCGCATCTTTGCCAGTGCACGCTCTGAGATCGCATGCGCAGTGTCTGTTAAAACCCGAGAACGAGAGTATGAGAATGAGCTACGACATGGTGGGAGACGACAAGGATGTTAGGAGTACGACGAGGGTTTTAAATTATATACCTGAGAGGGGGTGGAATCCTACCTACACGTGATAACGGACGATGACGTAGATCGTAAGTAACACGTATTCCATGTTCCAACAGTGTCTTCCATTTATACGTTGTTCGTAAGTAGAGGCACCGGAACACACAGAGGAGGAGGATTTAGACCTTGCTTAGTTTGCGCGAAACATTCTGGTTCTGGTTTTCACCCTTGATTTCGGAGGCGTTGGCACGTCTACTACCACTGGAGTTCCGAACCCTCCCCCGCTCATTCTGCGTCAAGCAGCGTGCTCCGCACCCTGTCCCACCTCTCTCCGCGCGTAGCCTGAATGCCTTCGAGTGTCCCTTGATAGAGATCGACGCAGGTCCCTCTACTCCGTACTTTCCCCGTCCCCACCTTCGGCACGACGGCAACCGGCGTCTTCTCATACTAGATACCAAGAACATAAACGACGTCTCCCCCTCTTTTTCCCCGTTGGAACCACCGACCATCCGTCAGACGATCACTCGCAATGCGTCAATGACTGGTTGTCATACTCCTCATCAAACAGTAACACGTTTCAATAGCGAATGCAAGCGAAGTGATATAACAACGACAACAGGCTAGACATGTGCATGATCCGATAAGGCCCTCTAGGCACCGATATGCACATACAAAATCTGCTGATCGAGCGGAACACTACCACCCAACGAGTTCATCGTCTTTTGGAGCGCCAACGCCGCTCGGGTGTAATCCAGCTGTTCAGACCCATTCAACAAATTCTCGTAAAACTTGGACACGATTTTTTTCGCCTCTGCGTCGTCCACCGCCCACATTGTCCCAATCACAGACCGGAACCCTGCAAAATGCATCGCTGACGCCAGATGGATCATCTCGTCTGTACTCTCCTCGCCTCCAACCGTCGTGTGACCAGCAGAGAGGTAGGCAAACTCCGGGTTCTCCAACTCGCATCCCATTATGTGCTCGACGGTGAAGTGGCCGTCATGGAGTGCGAACGCAGAGCCGAAGGGTTGTTTCTTGTTGGGTATCCCGTGACATGCAAAGTGAACCCACTCGCTCCTCCTCAGCTCCTTCGAGACTTGGGAAATACTCGATTGTGGACCCTTAAGGCGGACAAACGTCGCGAGATCCTGAACACGCTCAGCGACTATGGTTAGTTCGCTGCCGACGGAGAGGTGCTCGCTTTCGCCTTTGGTGCTCGCTTGACCTACAGCAAGGAATCGTTTCTCCTGTTTCGAAGTCGTCGCCGACGGATCATTCTGTCTCGCACGGATGAGGGCAGTCAGAGTGAGCGTGTAAGACGAGATGTATAGATGGGAAAAATTCTTTCGGCCCTTCCGATATGGACCAGCTGCGTGCAATGGCAGAAGGCAGAACTCGGCAGTGGGATACCACCAGATACGTGAGCAATGTGGGACTGTCGTCTGGAGAAAATCTGCGATCGGTGAAACGATCTCATCCCAAAGAATTCTCAGGAATGGAACAAGATCTTTCCCCGCGACCTTTGATTTTGCATCCAAAGTCAAGGACTGGAGGTCCGACGACAGGTCCCGAACATGGGATTTCGTGATTTGCAATGGGATGTGAACCGGATCTCTGTCGAAAAAGATAACGAGTGCATCGCACGTATACTGGCTAGCATTCACGATGACCACGGGTCCGCCACTGGCAGCGTGCTGAAGCTCGGAGAAGGAAGAGGGGAGATGGAATCGAGCGAGACCGGGTAAATTGCGAATTTTGGTGATTACGAATTGCAGATCAACATTAAGACTGCACAGCCTGTTGTGTTGATCTGGAGCTTGTGAATGAATTGTGTTGCGTATTTCTGATGAGAGTCGAGTAAACGTGTCTGCAAGGGTCATTCCATTCTGGCCCGACGCGATGACATCTTCAAGAGGGGAACGGAGACGAGCAATCTGGTTCCAGAATACACCGCGACCTTGCTCCAGCAGCTCGACTGCTTTTTTTGCACGCTTTTTGCGAAGACAAGCCGAAAATGCATCGATTGCCAGCGATGAAGCGAGGTCCTTGAAAATGTGCAGCTGATTAGGTAGGGATGGCAAAGTGGCTAGACGCTGAACGAGTAGTCGAAGAGATGTTTCGTATGCGAGAAGCATTGTGGGATGGCGGAAATGCTCAGCTACTGCGATCCATTCCTTGGTTGCAAAGAAATCAAACGATGACACCATTTGCGTTACATCTGCCAACTCAGCGTAGAGGCTGAATAGTTCATCTGTGTCCTTAAAATTCCTTGACTCGGTGGAACGAACACGGAGAAGACCTGCAAGTTGGTGCAATGACCGTGATCGGTTGGGATGACCAGGTGGGCAACGGTCAAGGGCTTGTCTGCCAAGAATGATGGCCTCAGTGAGGTCCGGCTTATCTCTAAGCTGTTTGTAACGATCGGAGAGACAACCTGCAAGATTGTCCAACAATCTTGAACGGTCTGGGTGCCTTGACGGGCAAAGGTCGATGGCTTGTCTCCCGAGGGCGATGGCCTCATTGAGGTCTGTCATATCTCCAAGCTGTTTGTAACGATTGGAGAGACCAAGTGCGACATTGTTCAAAGACGTTGATCGTTGCGGGTGCCCTGGCGGGCAAAGGTCGAGGGCTTGTCTCCAGAAGGCCATGGCCTCATTAAAGTCCGCCACATCTCCAAGCTGCTCGTAACGATCGGAGAGATAACCTGCGAGATTGTTCAGCGACCTTGAACGATCCAGGTGTCTTGACGGGGAAAGGTCAAGTGCTTGTCTGGCGAGGATGATGGCCTCATTGAGGTCCGTCATATCTCCAAGCTGCCTGTAATGATTGAAGAGACAGAGTGCAAGATTGTTCAACGAACTTGAACGACCTGGGTGCCCTGACGGGCAAAGCTCCAGTGCTTCTCTTAACCAGATACGTGCTTCCTCGATGTCTGCTATCGCTCCTAGATTGTTGTAACGACGCTGCAGATGAGTGGCAAGCTGATTTAGTGATTTGCATCGCATGTGGTGACCAGGTGAGCAACGATCCAGTGCTTGGCGATCGAGGACGACCGCCTCGCTGATGTAGTTCGTCCCATCTCCTTCCTCAAACTTTGCAAACGCGGAATTTGCTTGTGAAAGTATCTGATCGATTTCCGCATGTTTCGCTTGAGGGAACCGCTTTAGGACTGCCATGGATGTCATTTCACTGTGGTTGTCTCGCAGACAAAAGAAAATAAGCACCTTTTGATTGGGTAGCACGCGTTGAACTTGAAGGCGAGTGATCCTTGTGAGGCGGGTCGCTGCGCTGCTACCATTTGATCATTGGTGTTGAGAAGCCACATCTGACTCGGCGCATCGGGAGGTGAGAAAAATCACTCACAAAGTAGTATTTGGTCGGCATGGGCATCGAACTCAAACCCGACACCCCACTCCCTAACTGGACAGGTATAAGTCTGGGGAGCATAGGTCTGGTGGTGATCGTGTGAGTCGCCGACCAGGGCGAGAGACAGAAGGGAGATAACGCACTTCCTGGCAGACAAGTCCATCTGGGCCTCGCGTTTCTTGGCACCAATTCCCGACGTGATAGATTGTAATTCGACGTTCATATGATGTTTGAGATCTTGTTTATCATCATCCTTTGGATTCCTTGGAGTGGAAACCTGCGACACGTGATCCGATCGCACAATTGCACTGTTTGTGTCACTAATCGGTGGTGTTGAACGGGTTTGCGTGTCAACAAGAGTCCCGCTCTTTCTCTCCAAACGCACAACACCTTCGTAGACGAATATACATCCATCAGCAGTCGCGATGACTCAGCAACGACACCCTAACCTTCATGTGAGACTATATCATAATTCTGAGACAGCACTTTTTCAAGACCAAAATCGTCATCAAAATCTTCTGTCGTGAGCAATTTCTGATAACCAATGATAAAAATTCGATGTCTGGAAAGCGGATCACTAGAATATGACCATACCTCTTCGAGGATCGACATCCAAATGCTATCGCAAGTGATTGCAATGTCCGCTGAAGGGTCCTAAATCAGATGTCAATACTTCTTACATGCGAAGAGGTTCAGTAGACCTGACCTTGCGAAGTAAATATTGATTAATAGCATTCGAGGGATGAAACGCCTATCATGGCCGTCAGACGATCGACCTTGATATACAAAGCAATGTACACACCGGAGGTACATCTGGTACCCGCTGGATTTCCACGTGCATACCTTCGTCACTTTGTGCCCGCTCTTCGGCCGCGTCTGTCGAGCGCCATGTTGGTATGGTAGTTCTAGAAGTGCTCCCTCCATCCCCTATCATTAGGCTTGCGAAGATATCGCCCCAAATATTGCTTGGAACGACGCTCAATGACTTCACGGGATTGGATCGAGCCATAGATGGGGTATCTGCCTCAACTTTGACCCATCTGGAACCTAAAAATCCGTTCCGTAGCGCTATTTTGAGCCCACGGATGAATACGGTTTGGCTGGGTGTCCCGTAGTCGATGGAAGTTCCAGCATTTCGATCAAAACTTGCACGCCTCGTCTCCCATCCGTACATCTGTGCAGTGGAACTCCGGTCTGGTATATGCTTGTAGTGCGCCGGGTATGATTCATTTCCGGCGACGTTTTCGAAAGCTGCGACAGACCAAGAATGACTTTTGTAAAGTCCGGTGATGACATAGAGGGCATCCTGGCTGATGATTCGATGGCGACGGTTCTGAGCGTAATTGTACCATTCCGCCCCATTTTGACTAGCTTTCTGGACGAATATACCATCGTTCAAGAGCTCATGCCGTTCAGCACCTTCTGGAAGAATGAGGAGTGCACCTTCATCGGAAGATAAATTGAATCGATAAGTTGAAACCCCCCATTCATCTCTGAGAAACAATTCGATGCAATCAGATGGCTTTCTTTCACATATGAAGAACTGCAACACTACCTCTCAGGAGCTTCAGTCGACGAAACAGTCCCGACTCGGTTTACAGAAGGAGTCAAGATAACTTGACCATGTGGCTCGGCAGAAAAGCGGGTCCTTATTTCCAATTCTTCTGGTCTAAAGCAGGTAAAACTATCGGGTACACCGAAGCGAGTGTGAAAAGAATGATTCGGTGGCATGCATAAGTTGAAAAGGACGTCAAAACCGCCATCGTCGGGGATGACGACGCCGACATCACCGATTCTGAGACCTTCTGGACGCTCGATCAGAAACTCGTTGCTTGGTTCGGGAGTCCAAAGGGGGTAACCGCGAGCAGAGGAGAGCAGCCTCGCGTACAGGTCCTGGGGAGATCGAGGCATGGCGTGTTGTCGTGCGAAACCGGCGGGGGTTTGCGTTTTCCTACCATTGTATGTACATAACTAATGTGGGATGCTGTGGACTCGGAGGGCCGAGGCCCTCATGGTGGGCGCTAATCAAGTCACGTTGTATTTATTTGCAGGTAAGACCAATGAGAATTTTCTGTGGTGCATCTGGTCAGCTTTGATGAAACATCCCATCAGAGGCTTACATACACCTAATGCTTCAGATCATACGAGAGAGTCAACTATAAAGTAGATGAGCAACGACACTATGATTTCGATACTGATCGACAGAGAGTGCAGAGATAACTTGAAGGAAGTCTGGTATAGATTGTCCTGTTTGGACGAGTGACTATCTTGACACGATCAGACTGCATATGCAAACAGTTAAAAGTACTGGTCTTCACGGCGTGCATAGAGCCGACGCGACGTCGCGTCTCGCTTGTGACTGGACTCGGATGATCTAACGTATCAAACAAGAAATTATTTCCGAGAGAAACTCGAGTTGGTGTTTTTTTTTAACGTCCGCTGCCTGGGCTGGCTTATGCCGGCTGTGGCGGTGATTGTTTACAAATGTTAGCCTGGGTGAGTTTCTTTTTTTTTTTTTGGACAAGCGTACTATATTATGCAGCAACTGGCTAACCTAGTTCTACATAACACGCTAAGGCGGCAGCCGAGGCTGCCGGTCCGAGGAAATGCACTTACGCACGCCGCACAGGTATGTGGGCAGTGTGGGGCTCCGTGAGCTGTCTAGGTGGCCTCGGTAGGATCAGAGGGCCTGGGCAGCGTTATACCCACTAAAACCTCAGGCATGGTAACCCAGTTAGGAGGTAGGTGGTGGTGGGGTGAGAGGACGGGGGTCCAGGTGTTATGGGTACGGGACCGCAACGCGGTGCGGCGAGGGTGTTTCGCCAGCGTCCGGTCCAGGGACAGACGAGTGTCGATTTTGGACAGCCAGAGTGTGGTGATGGCTTGTCGTGTGTGGGACTGGTCCGCGATGACACGTGCGCAGCGCAGGGTCCAGATGAGGTGTGCGGACTCGGAGAGGAGGATACGTTGGAAACGGGCTTTGCCTAGGGCATGTGGGCGGGGTTGGGGTGGATCTGTAGGTGGTATGGTGATAGATCCACACCCTAGGATGGTACCGTAAGTGGGCGGGATCCAGGGCCCGAAATCTGGGGGCCAGAGGCGTTGGGCAAGGTCCCAGACGGTGGTGCGTTCGGGGCTGTTACAGTGGAAGAGGATGTGATCGAGGGATTCTATGGTGTCAGGGCACAGTGGACATTTAGCCCGGTCTTCGTAGTTGCGGATGTGTGACCAGAACGCCCCAACCCGTATGGAGTTGTTTATGGCGCGGTAGAGGAAGTTCTGAATGGGTCGCCGGACGTCAGGTTGGCGGACGTTCAGCCAGATGGCTTGGGCGGTTTCCAGGTTAGAGGTGAGGGCGTGGACCGCGTCGCGTGCCGCGGTGAGGTTGGTAGAGACAGTGTGTGGTAGGGTGGCGTCCTGGCGCGCGATCGCCTTGTATAGGGTGCACTGTGATGCGGTTTTTAGTTTCATTCCTTGGAGGTTGAAGTTGGCGGGGACGGAGAGGTCAATATCATCGGGGGTGGGTTTGAGAGCTCCGGTTCGGGCGAGGCGGTCTGCTGCCTCATTACCTGGGTCGTCTGAGTGGCCTTTTACCCATCTGAAGTAGGTGGGGGCGGCCCTTTTTCGTAGTTGGTAGGCGGCTGCTTGGAACCATTCAGCATTCTGCGTGTTGATCCATCCGTCATCCTCCCAGGATCGAAGGTGGGAGGTGAGGCCGTCGATTACATATCGGGAGTCGGTCACGAGGGTGACTGGTTCTGAGAGGTGGGTGCGTTGTAGGGCGACTATGATCGCGGCGAGTTCTCCGGTTTGGTTGGATTGGTGGGGGCCAGGGACTCTAATCGCGGCATTGTTGGGGTGGTTCGGCCCAAACCAGACGCCTGCTCCGCTCGTGGCGTTGAGCTTACCATTGTGCAGACATGACCCGTCTGTGTATATTTCCGTGGGGGGGTCGGGTAGGCCCCCTACTCGAGGATTCTGTAGGCGGTGCGCGGGTTCCTCAGACAGTTTGGACTCGTCCACGAAGATGCGTAGGCAGTCGGAGATCGTGTCGCGTGTGGTGACTGTGGGGTCGAAGAGGATCTCGTCCCCGTTGGCTAGGTTTGCCCGTTGGTTCTTTTCGAGACGGTGGTGCGTCAGGGAGAGGCCGTCTTTAGGAATGCGGCAGTGTGGGTCGAAGATTGGGTCGAGGTGACCCACTATGTTGCGGGCTAAGGTCGCGCATCGGTGCGGGTTGGGGCACCCTTTCCTGCGGTCCTGTTTGCACCAGTGGCAGGGGCAGCTGGGGGTGAAGTCGTGGGAGGTGTTATGACTGAGGAGTCGTTTTGCGACGTGGAGGAAGTCCTTGACGTTGGTGGCTTGGTGTGTGAGGCGCAGGCACGTGGCCCTCTTTTTGTGAAAGATGCGAGGAGGGACCCCGACATGGAACCACGCGGGCATCTTCCGTTTGAGGCTTTTGGATAGTTTGATGGGCGCTAGGGATAGTTTGACCTTCCGGGCCGTTTTCAGAAGGTCGAGGATTCGAGGGGGTGGGATTTTGTGTTCGCGGGTCTCCCTGGCCTGTGTACTGGGCCGGATAGAGGTGAGAAAGATGTTGATGTCCGGGTATGATGAGATACCGTGTGGTACTATACAGTTAATGATTGCGTCCGTGAGGAAGGCCCAGGTGGGGCGTGAGGGTGAGGGGTCGACGTACGACTGTAGCCATGTCGTTTCAATCGCAAGGTTGCGGGCGGTCAGGTCGAGGAGGTTGATTCCTCCTTCTTGGCGGGGGCGCTGCAGGCGCGGTAGGCTCATGGGGGGGGATTGGCCGTTCCACAGGAAGGCCCTGGTGAGTTTGGTCAGCGCCTTTAGGGTGGTGTCTGGCATCCCCTGCGCTTTAGTTAGGAATTGTGTCATGTTCCCTACCGTCAGTTGTACAATTAGGCGTTTGGCATCGAGGGTGGGGCGGGCTTTGTTCCAGTTGTTGAGGGAGGTTTGTACTTTGTCGAGCACACGCGTCCAGGGTTGCGTTGCGTTCGTGGAGTTGCCAATCCAGGCGCCGAGTATTCGGATGGCTTGGCCGTCAGGAGCAATATTTATGGCGTCTTGGAGGGGGTGGTCGTCGGGGTGGATTCGGCGGGACTCAATGACCCGGGTGCGATGGTCGGGTTTGCCGATCGGGACTACTTCAGTCTTTTCGATGTTGAATTTGGCGCCGGAGGCGCGGCACCAGATGTTGAGTAGTTCTTGGACAGTGTCGTACCTGTCTGAGTCGGATAGGTACAGGGTAGTGTCATCGGCGTATAGGTTGATGATCAGTTTATTTGGGGTACCAGGAATACGGAAGCCGGTGAGGTCTGGGGAGTTTCGGAAGGAAGCAGCCAAGGGCTCAATTGCAAGGTTAAAGAGGAGGCAGGAGAGAGGGTCTCCTTGGCGGACTCCCCTGGTGACAGAGTATGGGTCGCTGAGGACCCCGTTGACCGCAACTTGGGTGGAGGCGTTAGCGTATAGGGATTGAACTGTGCGTGTGAAGAGGGGGGGGAGTCTGTAGGTGGTAAGGGTGTGTATGAGGTAGGTGTGGTCGATCTTATCGTAGGCCTTTTCCTGGTCTAGGGCGACTATGGCGCCGTTTTCTTCCATGTAGTCCGCGTAGTCGCACATCGTTTTCGCAAGGCGGATGGGGTCGAAGACGGAACGTGTGGGGACGAAGCCGGTTTGGTCTGGGTGCAGTAGGTGGGTGGCATGCGCGGCAAGTTGGGTTGCGAGGGCCTTTGTCATGGTCTTGTAGTCCGTGTTCAGGAGGGTTATTGGTCGGTAGTTTTCTATGCGCGTTTTGTCTTTTTTCTTGTAGATGGGGCACATCCAACCGTTAGAGAAGCCGGTGGTGGGGTCAACCCCGTTGGTCTGTATATTGTTGAATACTAGTCGCATACATTTAGTTACATGAAAAGACGGTTGGTTGAGTTGTGAGTTATGTACATGAGTCTCGTGCAGGAGTTTCCACAGTTCGTACGGTATGCCATCGAGTCCGGTGGCGGTTCCGTTCCGGGATCGTTTCAGGGCTTGCAGGACATGGTCGTCCGTAAGGAGGGAGTGGAGTGGTGAGTTAGGGTCGCAGAAGTGCTGCTCCGCAGGTATTCCGGCCAGGACAGAGTGTTGCGCTCGCTGCCGTTCAGGGTTGTCGTGTGGTAGGAGGTCTGCGCGTTGGAGGTTATCGTGGTACTGCCGAGCGATCTCGGCCATCTCAGTCGATCGGGTGGTGAGGTTATTGGTGGCGGGGTCGCGGAGGGCGTATATAATGTCTCGGGGGGCGCGGGGGGAGTTCACCGCCATCCAATACTTGTTTATAGTCTCCCCTTGATCCTGCCATCGTGCTCGGGCGTGTTCTACGTCGTTCTTGTAACGCTTCTGTTCCAGATAGCGGATTTCTGACTCCAGGAGCGCGACGTCGCGGCGTGTATGTCCTGGGTCTCGTGAGGGGTTTTCGTCTTCTTGGAGGCGGGACACATCTCTTTTTAGTGCCGCTATGCGATTGGTGATTTTCGGGACATGGGATTTCGCGGCTTTTTTAGCAAGCGCGGAGATGTCGGTTTTAAAGGTGGCCCATAGTCGTTGGGAGTCGGTGCTGGAGGGGTCTGCAGTTTCCAGGGCGGTCTGGAGGGAGCTGCCCAGTGAGGTTATTTCGTTTAGGAGGGGTTTGTTCGAGACGAGGGACAGAGGCCATGTCCATCGACCGCGGCCCAGGTATGGGAGGCGGGGTGGTACATGTCTTACGAGGACCATCTTGTGGTCTGTAGGGATTGCGGTTTGTGTGCAGTCCCAGTCGTAGAGTGCGTTGGAGAGTTGTGGTCGCGCGTATATGCGGTCAAGGCGTGACATGGCCTGGGTGTTGCTGGTGAAGGTGTATAGTTTCGTGGATGTGTTCGCGTTTCTCCACAGGTCCTGGACATTTATGGACTGACGGAATTCGCGGAGGGTATCAGTGGCAGTCTGGTAGTCTTCCCGCGGGGGGGAGCGGTCGATGGCGTCCTCGGTGAGGTTGAAGTCGCCCAGTAGAAGGTCGGGGGACAGTGCCTTTGATCTAATGTCGTGTTGTATGGTGTCCCAGAAGGTCGCGTGTGCGTGGGGGGAGTTCGGGGCATAGATGTTTGTGATGGTTAGGCTGCGGTCAGTGTGCCAGCGGATGGTTAGGGACGCGGCTCGGCCGGGGATGTGCTCGTGGAGGTCTGTGGAGGAGGTGGACACGAGTTCCTTGTTGAGAACGAAAGCTATTCCAGCGGAGCCGCTGGCGTTATTTGTGGGGTGGGAGGGGATGATGTGGAGACGGCGGCCGAAAAGGCGGTCTAGTTGGGTCTTATGGTCGGGGGTCAGGTGGGTTTCCTGTAGGCAGAGGATAGCTATTTTCTTCTGGCGTAGTACCCTATGGATCGCCGTCCATTTTGACAGTGGACCTGGGCCGGTTAGGGGGGAGGTGCGGCCATTCATGTTCAGGGAGGCGACCAGAATGTTGGCTCGGGTCCTGGGGTTGGATCGTCTGGGTAGGTCGGGGTGGGGAGCGGGGCCGGGTGTGGCTGCCCTGTGGGGCGGTTGTATGATGCCTGGTGTGGCAGCTCGGTAAAGCGGTGAAGCGGGTCCTGGGGGTGCAGGACAGGGGTTTTGTGGACGAAGGGATACACTACCGTTCTCCCTGGTTGCGTCGTCGAGGGGGTCCGTAGTGATGGCCGGGTTCCCCTCTCTGCAATCTGGGAGGCTCGAGCCAAGACCGTTGTAATAGACCGGAGTGTGGGGGGTAGTGTGGAGTTCAGGGGATAGATGCGCATGCCAGCATTTCAACCCTCCGTATGGCACGATCGGGGGGGTTAGAGGCAGCG
>JBBPOM010000931.1:0-15787 GCA_038091455.1 Leccinum uliginosum | reverse complement strand
GCTGATCCTCAACCATGATAACCTGCGCTGCCTGGAGAGCGATGTAGTGTACCATTTCCATGGAGACACGCTTGCTCATGAGGTCAACGACACCAGGGTTGTGGAGGGAAACGGGGAGGAGAGAGGCGGGGTGACGACGCTCGCCGGACATTTGAAGGGAGTGACTTGATAGAGATTGTTGTCGCAGAAAAGCCCTTGTAAGGGGCGGTCTACGTTGAAATGAAGCAAGAAAGATTTAAGAAATGTTAGGAGAGGTTTCGATAACTTTATATAAACGAGGTCACGGGATCAGTTTGAATGTAAACGATGATCTCCGTGTCGGATTGGCTGACCACGCTCTCGCTCGTCTTTGGTGGTTGCTGCAGGTTTCGTTGTTCAAATCGTCGAGTAAAAGGATCTCTGATCTGACCTCTGTCGTAGCAATGCAGTCACGTTGGAACGTCTCACGTCCGAATATCCTCACTCGGGCATTCTCATCACCTTCTTTCAGTTCCTCGTCGTCTCCCTCTACGCACTCCCATCTCAGCTCGTCTTCACAGCTTGCATTCCCACTCTCAGAAAACGCAGGGTACCCCTCCTACCTTATCTCGCACAGGTCGCGCTCTTCTTCGTGCTCTCCGTCCTCAACAATGCAGCATTCGCGTACGACATACCCATGACTCTCCACATCGTCTTTCGTAGCGGCGGTATGGTCGTCAACATGCTCCTCGGCGCGCTCCTCGCAAAAAAACGGTCCGTCCCTCCCCTTCCTTTTTTCTCTCTCTCTCACCCGCCCTTCTTCCCCTCAGATATACCCTCAGACAAACCCTCTCCGTTCTCATAGTCACCATCGGCATCATCCTCACCACCCTCTCCTCGTCCAAACCCAACCCAGCACCCTCGGAGACACACCTCCCCGTCTCCCTCTACGCCCAAGGCATATCCATCCTCACCCTCGCCCTCCTCCTCACCGGATTCCTCGGTCTCTCCCAAGACTACGTCTTCGCTAGATATATCCAACCCACCCAGGCCCTCTCCTCACAGCCCTCTTGGCAGGAAAACATGTTTTACATTCACGCTCTCGCACTCCCCCTCTTTATCTTCTCCAGAGAGAACATCGCGACCGAACTCGTCCGTATGAATGCCAGCCCGCGCATATCCGTCTCCCTTCCCTTCTTCGTTCAGCCCATCACCGCGCCGTCGATGGTCTTGTACCTCGTCGCGAACACGGCCACGCAGCTCTTTTGCGTCGTCGGCGTTAACAGGCTCACAGGGCGCGTCTCCTCGCTCACGGTAACCCTCATCCTCACCGTGCGCAAAGCCGTGTCTCTCCTCCTCAGCGTCGCCGTATATGGTCGTCAAGCGAGCCTTATGATGTGCACCGGCGCCGCGTTGGTGTTCATCGGTACCGTCGGGTACTCGACCGGGACACGCCCAAAGACTCAGCTCAAGGACAAAAAGGATTGACGTATCGACATTTGGCTAGTATACTAGACTTTCCTAGATTCGAGCGCAGGACGCGTAGAATGATCAATAGACATAAAGTTATCGACAACATTACATATCTAGAGAAACAATGTCCAATAGAGGCGAAACCAACCTCGACTTAGGCCTCCTGCCCCGTCGCAATGTCCCATGTCTTTTTGATAAGCAACACAGCAGGATCCGTAGACTCTTGAATCTTGGCGAAACCGACGGTGCTCAGCGTCGTAGAATAGTTGCGCAGGTATGGCGCATACTGGGGGGGAAAACAATCAGAGAAACGAGCGATGAAAAAGAAAAAAGACGACCGACTATTCTGCAAAAATGTCTGTACCACCCCCAAGTCTCCCAGGCCTTCCACCCGTCGTTTGGCCACGTCTGACGTTGTTCCCAAGCTTCGTCTCCAATCACGCTCTGCGCATAAGGATTCTGAAACCCATCGCCCGACGACGACGGCGCGAGACACGCCACGAAGCCCTGGATCGTCTTCGAGAGCGCACTCTTTTGCTCCCGAGTCAGAATGCTAAACGCCTTGAGAGCGGTGGTGAGCTGAGGACTCTCCGCCGAGTCGTCCACATCTATTTCCCCCCTTCAGAAATACTGCACGGGAGCTCTGAACACAGAAAACCATACCTTGCTTGATAGGCTTCACCTCCCCGTCCACCTCCATACTCCCCACGTCCGCACCGCCACTCGCCTTCGCACGCGCAATACTGTCATCTTGCTCCTTCCTCAATGCAGCCACCTTCCGCCTCGCGACCATCACTCTCCCGTTCGCCTTGTCCAACGCGCCCTTGATCAAATCCCACTCGAACGATCCAACGCACGGCAGATTCGTTCTCTCGCCACTACTCTGCGTCGAGTTTCCAAACGTCCACGCGATGACCTCGGTAGGGTCGACGATCTGGTACTGCATCAGCTTGTCGAACACGATCCCGATCATCTGTCGATTACGCTTCCAGAACGTAAAGACGGCGTCGAGAATGTCTGTTTTGGCCTCCGCAACGTCGCCAAGATTGGGGTTGGAGAGGCAGCGGAGGAGACCGAGATATCGCTCGATGGCGTTCAGGAGGTGGGAAAAGGATCGGGAACCGATCGAGAGCAGCGACTGGACGGCTATGGAACGCATCAAAGAGTCGATGGACGGATACGGATATGGCGCGGAAGGTATCGCCTCTAGGGATGCCTTGAGACTGTCGAGATAAGATATGACTTCGTCAGGCTGAGAACGGCCACGCAGGAGGCTAAGGAGGGGCTGCGTGGCATCGTAGTAGGAATTCGCTATGCGCGCAAGTCGGTTGGGATCCAGTGAAATGATAGAGAAAACGTACCAGAATCTTCGTATTCAAAGTTTGGGCCCGGGGGTTGAGTAGTAATCACTTTCGGGTCGGTTTGCATGGGCTCGGGAAGGGTCTTGAGAATGCGGTCGTGGTACGACAGTCGCACCTCCAGTTCGATTGCTCGGCGCATGAAATTTCGTTTTGGATGTTGCTCCACAAAAGAAAGATCCGGAACCCTGTCGGACATCATCAACACTACCTAGGGACCATGAGCCAAAGGCACCCACCATTCTTTCCACACCCATTGGAACCCAAAATTGCTCATATGAATAGTAAACCACTCGACGAAACGACGAGAGATTTCTGGGTCGAGTCCGTCGCCAAGTGTGTTATACAACTTCCGGATCGACTTGCCAACCGCCGGTCCAACGGTAGAAGGCGAGAGTTTACACAGTTCAGTGATCAACGAAATGTAATAGAGTGACTTGTGAGACGACTCGGGAAGGAGAAACAGTGAGCCGAGGATGGTCTAGCAAATGACATGACGTGAGCGCTTCGATGGTCAGCCCGAAACAGTGCTCACCTCGATCACAACGCTCTCAAGCTGCCAGTTCTTGGCATTCGGATCTTCTTCTGCAGGAGGCGGTGCCCCAGATTTGGGCATGAACGTACCCGGTACGCACCATTTGGGGTACTCGAGCAACAGTCTCGCGCACTCCTTTCGGTTGATTTCAAAGATGTCGATCACGTCGCGAATGTTGGAGCGGATGTGGAAGCCAGAGATGCTCAAGAACTCTGGAGTGATCTGTGATAAATGTCAATACGGAGGATGGTCTCCTGGTGGCGCATACAACGCACAGTGCTATCGAAGAGGCGGAAGATATACTCGGGCCATTCTTCTTTTTTCACCTGAGCGTCCTCACCCGCGTCTGTTGCAAGACCGTCAAGCTCGATGACCTCGGGTGGCACCAAGATGAACGGCAGTTCGAAGGGTGAAGAGATGGTAGGGTCTAGGTCCGGGTAGTCGAGGTATGGCTGTGGCACGCTGCTCCAAGAGTCCAAGAATTCGGACGATTCGAGTACTTTGAGCACTGAGAGGCCGCTCTCGAGAAGCTGAAGATACCGGTAGGTAAGCAGAAAAAAAAAAAAGAGGATGGCGGAATAATACCTCTTCTGTGCCTTCGAAAAATGTTGCTTCGGAGGATTCGAGTGACATGATAGGCTGAACGAGGATCTTGGCAGAGACAACGGAGTCGTTGAAAGTCTGAATAGCTTTGATGATTTCAGCCGTGTTTGACGACAAGCTTTTGCCGATGACGGGTCCAGCCTGAAAGAGGACAGTCTATGGACGAGCAAATGGAGGAGAAGAAGAGACATACGATCAATAATCCTTCTGTAGCACACACGGCTGCGTTTTTTCCTCGTCCATACGACACACCAAATTCGTCGAGGACAGCTGCAAACGATTGGAGGAGCGCAGACATGGATTCGATGGAAATGACTTGAGCGACCATCAAATGGGCAAAAAAGTGTATCTGGTTGCACGGTCAACGTGGGGGAGATCTTTTCACATGATTGAACGTACGCAGAGACGTATGTCTCGCCATGCCAGCTTGTCCAGATAGCCTTGGAAACCCTTCCAAAAATCTTCTAGGACGAGTTTGCCGAGGGAGGGCAAGGCCGACGAGCCAGAGGCTTGTATTTCTTCTGCCTCGGAAGGTGCTGGGTCATGGAGCAGACGGAGCAAGGCAGCATAGTATGGGATTTTGTACGGCTGTTCTGTGACGCTATTACTGGTTAGCAGCAGACAGGCAAGCAAAGAAAAAAAAATAGCGCTCACCTAACACGAAAGCCTTCCGATACGGCTGCGACGGTGACAGGCGCTTCACGAATTTGTTTGGCAACGCGGGGGACCTCTTGGGCGGGATCCTGGCTGGTGGTGTTAGGAGGGCGGACTCGTTGGAGAGAAACAGACTCACGACTTCACCCAACTTGATGATGATGTTTTTAATGACCTGCTCCGGGGTTTCGTGATCCCGACGACGGTCGTGATAATCATAGTCCTCTGTGGTCAAGGTGGGTTGACACGAATTCGAGCGCTGGTTTGGTTCATGGCCTCACCTCTATCTCTGTTGTGTCGTCTGCGGTGACCGCCTCTGTGTGGCCTGTCGTGGCTCATCGCGTCTTGCTTGTAAGAGACTAACCTTTGTTTACCGGGGGTCACGTGCAGTTGCTTTACTATTATTTAATTTTTTTTTCGTTCTTCGAAACACACATGCAATGCACCTTTCGTAGTCTTTCAGTGGTTGCACGAACTTGTGCTCGTTCCGTGTCCACCTCGCCTTTGCAACTTCGTACAACCCCGCCAGTCCCGTCGTCAACGCCATGCCTTTCATTGCTCGCCGCTAATGCCGTCCGTCTAGCCTGCACAAGCGGTGCATTTCGTGATGCACACTTCATCATCAGCTCTCTCCACTCCTCCACCCAACCCACCGCCGTACAACCCGACCCTATCAAGCTCCCTTTCATGCCTCCTTTCGAGTTCACTCCCATCACCTTTGACAAGCCCATCTCTCCCAGGCTCTCCGCCCATGTCATGGTACACCACATGATTCGCAACAACTCCCCTCTCAAGGCGTACGAGACCGCGCAGATCCTGATGAAAAAGGGTATCCCCCTCCGACAGGCCACTATCGTCAGAGTGACGGAAGCACTGGTTAGAGCACCTCCGACCGTTTTCACTGTCCTCGAGGAAAAGGGCTCTTCCATATTCCACTCCCCCGGCTTCGTCCCAGACGGGCTCCCTATCAACCCGGACGCGATCGAAGACGACGGTCTCCGCTTTGCACTCATGCTTCTGCTCAAGGCTCGGGAGAATAGACAGCAGTGCTCCGATCGTGCTTTCGAGGCCCTCGTCAAATTTTGTTTGCTGCAAGGCGAGATCATCATGGGATCCTTGCTCTTCGTTCTCATCGTCAAGGACTACGAGTCGAAAGCGCGGAAAGCACAGGAGATCAAGACAATGATCACAGAGCAGGAAACCTGCCAGGGAGCTGCCTCGCCACTTTTGACTGGCCGTTGGAAAGAGCTCATCCGTTCAAGGATACCGTCTAAACAGCTGCTAAAGGATATCACTCAACAGTGCGAGCAGCAGATTTATGGTGATGTCCAAGACCGCGAAGTGGCTCTGCAAGTCCTTGCCAATCTGGCGGGGTTGATCGACAGTCGGTCCTTGCCCTTTTCCGATATTTCCCATCTACTGCGGGTGCTTTATTCCTGTCCAAAGCTTCCAGATACAGTCGTAGTCGTACAAGGGGATTCCGAACGGACCGTTAATGCCTATCAGTATTTCCATCGTGTCATCTTCGGCCTGTTGCAAAACCTCCCAACAAGGAAGACAAAGGATCCACCGGCCCATATGCATGCTATGCCTCCGCTGACCCGGGAGACGTACAACACCCTCATCCACTATGCTCTTCGTCACCGGCTCTCTGTCTCGCTTGCTCGGGATGTTCTCCACCACATGGAACATGTACGACGGCCTACGCTCAAGCCTGACACCACCACGTACAACATCATCGTGCGCTCCGGAACGCTTTTGAGGCGAAATGACATCACTTCCTTTGCCGTGGCAGAACTACGGAAACTGAAGGAGAACGCTAGTCACGGCATCGTGGTGTCGCCTAGCACTCCTCACCGACATCCCCGACCCGGTTCCAGTGGTGAATCCCTTTCCGAACTCTTGACAGTATCTCCCGCATCTTCCAACGTCCCAGCGGACATGTACACATTGACCTCCTACATTTCGCATCTCACATCGACCGGGAACCCGCATATCGTCGCCTCCATCCTCTTCTACGTGCTTCCCGAGCTCACCGTCGTCGATCACCCTGCATGGGGCGACAACCCGCCTAGCCCCTACGAACGTGCCATCATGGCACGTCGCGCACGGCAAGAAAGGCTCCGCCGTGCAGTCAATCTCGGCCCTCATTTCTTCACTTCCGTTTTGAATGCGCTCTGCAAAGCCGGCAAGACAGGCCTCGCGGAACGTGTTTGGCTCCTCGCAAAGCAAGCTGAGAAAATCAGTTGGCTCAAGAGCGGGAAGGAGGGTCTCGAGGTCACCGAGGGGTGGTGTCTCCCTGTACATGCGTACACGATCATGATGCAGGTATACGCGGCGGAAGCATGCAAGGGCCGTCGTGTGCGTGCGCGCTTGCTGGTCGCGTCGCTCGGGACTGGGAACCAGAAGTGGCAGCCGCGCACGGACAGGAAAGACCAAGTGAAAGGGTGGGCCCATTTCGTGCTTGCCAAAGACAAGATCGCGAGCAGACACCGGTCGAGGAAGACGCTCGGGCTTCGTATGGGCGCGGTGCTTTACCGCTCCATGTTCCGCGCGGCGCGTGACATCTATGATACCCTGACACGCCTCGCTCCAAGCGGGCATCCTCGCATATACAACCTCGAGCCGGATGCTCGGTTCTTCAATGCTGCGCTGGCGATGTTTGGACGGCGGCCTGGCATGACGGGACGAGGTACGAAGACGCGGCCTGCACATTGGCGGCAAAAGGAGAGACAGGCGATGATGCGGTATTCGAGGCGGGGCGTCGTTCCGCGGAATTGCAACCCGTTTTTGCAGCGGGTCGTTCATGGGATGTTGGATGCTGGGTTCGAGGTTCCGATGGCGTACAGACGGCTGTTCCTTGGGACTTGGGAGTATGCGTCGATGAATCGACGTGGCGTCTCGGCCTCCAATCACCAGCCACATGCGTTCCCGAGGTCGCGAAAGCTCTTCTTGCCACATACCTTGCCGACGCAGAAGGAACGTGGGCTTCCCGTTCAACGTTTGGAGTGGAAGAAAGTGGGTCATGGGTGGAAGCATCGTAGACGGCGTACGAGGAAATCTCAACGGACGTGAAAATTATGCTAATACGATGGTGTATAATAGAAATGGCATTGAGTAGATACCATCCGACTTGAAGAGCGTCATGGGACGTCGTCCAACTCTGCTTTCTTTGCTTTCAACCGGAACGACAGTGTGATCATCCGATCGGTGACCTCTCGCTCCTTCCACTCCTCCCCATTCTCGCTGAGCGTTTCCGAGATCTCGTCCGCAAAAGCCACCCACTCCCGCCGACCGGGCGGCCTATTTTTGAGCTTGAACCTGATCACGACGGCGACGCGGTATCCCTTTTCGAGATCCCGCCCCGCCTTGCGCAGTTTATGCTCCAAGTCCGCCCGCCCAACCCCCCACGCGAGCTGCACCTCCTTCGGCTCCTCCCCGACCCTCGCCCCCTTCTTCAACGCGCGCTTCATATCCCTATACCTCGCCTCCACCTCGCTGCGCGTCGTCAGACGGACGATCGGCTGCGGTGTAGACGTGACGAGCTCGACGACCATACCGCACTTCCTCTGCTCGCTCGTTTCGAGGAGGAGCGAGTCCAGGCTGGTTTTAGTCGGGGAAAGCTTGTTCGTGTCCGGGTCGAGCACGAAGACGTGGTCGAATGGGATTTGGCGGTTGGTTGGGCGGCGACGGGTCCGGATCGTTTCTGACGACGACGTGTTCGTTTTGGGGTTTGAGCGCGACGGGACGGTCGAAGACGTGGTGGACGGAGACGGAGACGGACTTGGAGCAGGGGATACGGTGCGTTCGAGACGTCGGAGGGCGAGGGGTGGGGTGGGGAACGTCACTGGGCGGCGCGGTCCGGTGTATACGGGCCGACGGGTGGAGGGTATGCGGGGTATACAGCGAGCTGAGCACGCGAGCGCACGGAGGTGAGGTATCAACCTAAAACGCGTCGAGAAGTTCGACTTGCATAAAAACTCCATTTGTCGCCGACGGGATTCTGGAAAACCCCAAGGTGGTTGTTTGTCCTTGTCAGGTTTACAAGGTCTTGCACAACATGTACATACAATGCGTTTTCTTTTTTTTACAACGTTCCGCCACACACACACATGCACATTTTTCTTCCATCGATCTTGTGAGTCACTGTGATTTCAATCGATTTCCTTTGATATGATGATATCCCAATTTTGCACTTTTGCGAGTGTGGGGACTTTGCCGTCCAGTCTCTCCTTCATTCAGCATATTAGGCTCGTCTTGAGGCTGTATGCATATACGGACGCAGGAGTAGACGCTTCTGCGCGATGAAAGAGTGTGGTTATAGTTATTTGATCAGCTTTTGCGATTTGCGTTTTCTTGTTCAAGTACTCATCGCTTTCGTTCCCAGGACAGCAGGCCGAATCCTCCCTCCCCTCAATTAAATAATGTGAGTCAGCCTTTTGTTCACACTCGTACTTTTATTTTCGTTCGTCGGTGGGATGATGGAAAAAATGAACCAAGTACGGGGAACTACGTGTAGTTCCAGTCTCTCCTTTGCTCTGCTTGCTTCCTCGTCTTGAGGAGGCTTGCAACCGGGCAAAGGTGGAGGCGTTCCGTGCGATGAGGCTCGATTGAAGTTATAGTTATTTTGACCGACCAACTTTGGTGCCTGTTGCGCAATTCAGAGTCGCTGATGCATTCCTTTAGAACTTGATCGATGAATGAACGAGTTGGGAAGTAAGTATATCGGTATGTCTGATGTAATGTACAATTGTCGATGATGCGATTGGAGTCTATGTTTTTGAAGTGACTAGTGGCAGATATGATAATTTTCCTGTTACCATAGGGTCTTGAGACAAGCTACGTCAGCTCACTTCTCTCCAGCCTTTGTTCCCGCTTGACAGCAGTCGTCCGGAACAACCACGCCAAATTCTCATACACGACAAACGTAACACACGTTCCAGGTAGGACACGAACGAGATTTGTTCCAAGGCCACGATAAAAGCCTCGCATACCTTCACCTTTCCACGTCCGTTTGATGGTGGTGCGGATATCGGGGTATAAGTGCGTCGTGGCATTGTTCTGTACAACACGAACATCCATAAGGCGTCAGACAAGCCAGAAAACAGACTCACTTGTAGGCGCGAACGAATGACTTGGTATGGATATGTCAGCGCAAGCGCAAACAACTTGCTACCTCCCGACATGATGGTATAGGCCGTGTTCGACTGCGCGTGGACGGAATCGCGTGAATCGAGGAACGCGCACCCAGCACGCGTCGTACGCACCAGTTTTTCGTCCTCGGGCGTCATCGTTTTCCCCGCCCTTGCCAACCGTTTCCGTTTTTGCTCAAAGCCCCACCGCTTCATCTCTTCGTAAGCCATGAACTGTATCGAGCCGTTGCTCACTCCGACGAGCGCGAGCGATGTGCCCTTCCACAGACCGCGCATACCCTCCGTGCGGTATATAGATGAGAACCCGTCTGTAACAGAAGCGCATCAGAACAACGGCATGGTGATCCGAGCGGAAGCACACACGCCAAAGCCCCCTGTACGACGTGGGGTCGTCGGCACGCGTGACGAACATGCGTACTTTGACGACCCATATCGGGTTGGTCATGATAGCAGTCACCGCACCTGTCAAGCACTCGTCAGAAATATGTCTCAAAGGCCATGCGACAGTGGAACGAGCGCGAACTTGCTTGAGCAGCACAGAGCAGGTAAGCACCGGGGGATAAATGAAAGTCGGGGTTCTCCCCGGAAGCGCGTTTCTTGAGCATGTTGTAGCTGTCGAGAGCAGCGGTGAGCAGCGGGACACGTTCCGAAGCCATCCTGATGCACACGTACAAGAGAAAGTAGAGACCCCAGCTGGAGGCATTGCCGGCGATGTTTGGACCTACGCCGCGGTAGAGACCTCTCCAGCCTTGTTCAGCGTGTATGTTGCGCAGAGCGGACCAAATTTGTTTTCCGATGCCACCCTTAGGTTTGGACGTCGACACTTGGAGCTTGATTTTGAGGAGGTCGAGGGGGTGCATGCAGAGGACGGCGACGACGCCTGCGCCGAGCCCTGCTGCGGCATGGTCCTGAGAAATAGGGTTATTGAGGAGTGCGACGGGCGAGACGGGCGACGTACCAGAGCAGCAGTCGGGAAGAAGCTGGGTGACTGTTGGCTCGTCATAACAAGCCGCAAAGACCGACTTACGTAACTTGATGAGCGCTCATAAGGTCTTGTTCAGTAGCACAATATTTGACTTCGCCTATTGCAACATTCGCTTGTTCATCAACGTACCTGCTTAGTCAGTCGCCCAAACATTCGCTGGCTTGTCTGAGTTATCAAATCCGATAGTCGGCGATATTCGGAAAGGTATTATGGGGTCAGATACACCAAAATTTTCGAAGCTCCTCCCCCACGCCCGCTATGCCCTCAGTCAGCTTGTCAAATAGCTCAGATGGATCCCACTCGTCACACCGATCTCTACGATCAAAGGGACCTCTTCTTGAATCCAATCCGATAGGCAAGCGAGCAAAGCGCACCACTGCTCCTCGAACTACATGGACCAATGAGGAGACCTTCGAATTCCTCCAGCTCCTCAATGTCAACAAAGCATCATCAGGGGACAACAATTTCAAAGACGAGACCTTCAATACGATTGCAGCAGCAATTAATGAGAAGTTTCCATCACAAAAGGTCCCCAAAAATGGTCGATCCTGTCGTTCAAAATTTGCCAATGTGCGTGTTCCCACTGTGACTCATGAATTGTTGTGTGATATGAAACTGATGGGGTCATTGCAGCTGAAGACCGAACATGGCATAGTCTCAAATATCAAGTCGGCCTCTGGCTTTCATTACGATGACGAGAAGGGGGCAATGGTTGATGATGATAACCGTGATGCATGGAATGGATTTTGCCGGGTATGTTCCTCCTGATCTGATATCTATCTTTACACTGATCGGCATCAAGTCTCATCCAGGTTCCTCCAAATATGTAGATGGCCCGTGGCCATTCTGGAATGAGATGACGCCATTGATATCCACTCTTGGCAAAGAATTGCATGCATATCGGCCTGCATCATCAAAGCCCCGGGCCAGGCGTCCACGAAAGATCACTTCAACAGCCACCCCAGCCCCTGCACCTATCGCGATCTTGACCGATGTCACAATGGATGACGCCACCGGCACTGGCGGCCCACACAAGTCAACGCTGGATCCCGATCCAAACCGGCGTGACGGTGCCAGTGGTGTTGGTTTTTCCACACCATCTTCACTTCTTCCCCCTGATTCCATTGTCTCGTCTTCCGGCGGTCTCACAAGCGTTAGTCGGGGTAAGCGCAAGGCCACAAGCGGCTTTGACTCCGCTGCTGGGTCAGAAAACTCAAAGCGCTCTCGGCCTTTATCTGCCACAGCCCAGGCGAAAGTGGACGGTAGTGAAGCGATGAAGAGGCTCGCAACTACGCTGGAGATGATGCTCGAGTCACGCAACAATCCAGTAGTGTCCGAGCCGGTCGCTGGCCCTTCTACCACTGCCACCTCGGGCCAAACTATGCAAAACGCTGAAAGCTATATCCTCCAAGCCGCCAAGATTCTCATGACGCTCAACCTTTCTCCAGAGCAAAACAATGACATCAGCAAGTATATGCGCAATGAAAGGAACATCAACAACATCATGTTCTTTGTCGAGTTTGATGATGCATCACGCCGGCTTTGGATCCAAGACGTACTCAATGAGATTTGGGAGCAGAGATCCAGACGAGCACAAGCCGAGTAAGTTTATATGTACGTCTGAGATAATTGTTGGTCTAAGTCAGTGATACGTGATACTGACACAAGTGCCCTCACTACTAGGGTTTTGATACGAAAGGTAGTGCGATTTGTACGATCATCCAAGTTACGGTAGCTGCTCCTACTACAGCCTGAGTTGTATTCCCCGTTCCCTCGCCTCGCAGAGATAATCTTGCCACATCGTTTCCGCAATGCGATCTCGTCGATCCATGGCTCTTTGTCTTTCAGCTGCATCGGCCGGTCCTTCTCCAAGTATGCCCAATGTTGTCGCATCGTCGTCCTCAGCCATATGCTCCAATTGTTGAGCCTGGAACTCCGGTGTAAAAAATGTGTCCGGGTCGAGTGTATGGATGAAGTTGTGAATTGCGCAGAGCGCAGCTGGGATGAGGGCTTGTGTATCGAGATCGTATTCTGGTGGGATCTCTAGTATTCGCCACTGACGCTTCATCACTCCAAACGCTCGCTCAATGACATTGCGAAGCCCAGCATGACGCAAGTTGAATAATTCTTCCTTGTTGCGTGGCCTAGTATCGTCAAGATAAGTATTTTTCCTTATTGAAAACAAATAAAAACTAACCGCAAGTTGGCCTGTCGCCATTCTTTCAAATGATAGCGGACCCCTCTGTACGGAACAAGTAGCGCCTCCGATCCTCCAAATCCAGCGTCGGCAAGGAGGTATTTTCCCTCCGGGATTCGAAGATCCTTCTGATGCGCGTTGTTCCATAGCGAGGCATCCGCACTTGCTCCGTCCCAGCCAGTCATCGCATACGTGAAGAGAAGATCGAAGTCACAAGCAAACAAGCAGTTCTGGGACAAGTAGCCCTTCCGGTTTCGCATGTTTGGATGTTCCTCGATTGGTACGGATGCGCGAATGTGGGTCCCGTCTATTGCTCCAACACAGTCAGAGAAACGTCGAAACCGTGGATCGGCGGTGATCTTCGTTGAAATTGGGGTATCAGCGGTCGGCATTTTGACATATTTTGTGTAGAATGGCGCTGACGAAAAAAATTCCAGCTGGTCATGGAAATATCTGGTGACGCGGCACTTAGTGAGCTTTGCTACAACATCGATCAACGCGGATCGCGCACCTTGTAATTGTAGTCGGTGAGTGCTGAAACCTTTCTGCAACCTGACGCGAGCCCAAGCCAGTAACACAGGTATACAAGAAGATCGCCAGCTGCTGTTCAACGGAGATTCCATGACGCGATCTCTGAAAGCCATGATCCACAAGTGTCTGGACCAGTGCTTCAAACACGTCAAGCGTCACCCCCAGGGAGAATTTGATTCGATCGGGATTTTGACTGCTGAGCAACTCCAATACCCACCCCTCGCCTGTCAAAATGGACGTATGATGTGGTATCCTTTCCGTGCTAGATAGAAAGAGCAGTTCATATAAGTATGCAGCCTGGCATATGATCATGGAAATAAGAATGTCGAGGCGATCGCGGCGTCGCCTTTCCTGCTGTGCTTCAAGATCCATGTGGGGGATGTCAAGGTTCAAGGTTCGGGTAGATAATCATGCCCATCGGATATAGATAATCGAAGCAATCTAACTGAGGCGACTGACTAAGCAGGCACATAATTGAATAGGCGAATGTTGCAATAGGCGAAGTCAAATATTGTGCTACTGAACAAGACCTAACATTCCGAATCGGATGTCGACCTAGTCACAGAACACCAGCCGAAATCCTGCTCAATTTCATGTCCATAGTCGCGGAGGATGGAGCTGGTCGGTACGAGCAAATTACGGACCCGTTCTGCCCGCGTCAGGCCGACACCCCGAGTCAGGGCGAACAGACACTCGTCATATGGCTTGTGGCGACGATCATTATTACCCACCCTCGACACGCGATCGCAGCTTGTTCAGAATTTCCTTCGATTGTTGCTCGGCTACACTGGCCTGGTCGCGTTGGTGCCAGTGAATACCATGTATGTCAAGCTTGTGAGGAGCAAGGTTGCATGCCCACCGCAGAGCATATTGAGCAACTGGCCAAAAGGTGAGTCACTTCAGATGTTGACGTGAATACCTAGACTAACGATACTTGCACACGGCGTAGGTCAGGCAAGTCTCAGGTATAAGTGTTGTCTCCCTTTATACGGGAGAACCTACCCGTGAATTTCAGACAACGGAGAGACGTCAGCGATTCACTCATCGACGCGTAGGTATACGGTATTGGCACAATTGGGCCAAGTTGACAATCCTCAAATACTGTAGTACATCCTTCGAAATGATGGGCTACTAACTTGAATGATATCGAAGAACGTCTCGCGAATAGACCCGAACCCAGTGGATGGGAGGTACGGCATTCCACTTGTTTTCTCGTCTGCATGGAAATCATGCTTTATTAGTTTAGCGAATAGAGGCTACATTTCACGTCTAATCAGGACGCGTTTCCTCTCTGCGACAATCCATTCCTTGCTCGACTGTTTGGACCAGACGCAACTCGGACGTCTTCACTGGCGAAGACAGTACACCGCACTCAGTCTCACCGGTGAGCCACACTTGGATCGGGATTGACGAAATGCCTGTCTGTCCGAAAGGTCGTAGGCCTCGTGGTTCATTCCACAATCTATCACGAGCACACCCACGTCATCAGCCCTCTCTTATGATGCACGCTATCTCGTATGTCATGGCTGCTCTTGCTGAACCGTCGCTGTGTCTATCGACTGCAAACGCGCTTCGGGATCTCTGCAATGATATGATTCTTGATAAGGATCGATTGTCGTTTTCATCGCTCACTGTCCTATCACAGGTCCGCTTGCAAGCCATGGCCAAACTACACGTGTTCCAACAGATGATGAAAGACATCCAGGTGAAGACGATAACAAAGGACGACAACCCGCTGTTGGTGACGGAGGTCTATGCGATCATTGCGGCGTCGATTTCGCGAAGCTAACCGGAGAAATGGCCCAGGACGCTTCGCCCTTGCCACGCCCGGGCTTGGGATTGAGCGATACAGAATTTTCTCCAAGCCATTTGAACCTTGACATCGCCACCTTATTCCGCGTTTCTACAATGACCGCAGAAGCGACGCTAATCTTCTCTAGTTGAAAGCTTTCTAAATTTTGAGTCCTACCTACCTCACGAGTGTATAAAGGAGCGCAATTTTGATCAAGTATTTGAGTACTAGGTCTATGGTAGAATGAGAGGGGATGAATCAACTTGGTTGCTGTGGAATACTACTAGCGTTTACTTCATGTTACTAGCACACTTATAGATCTAACTGCCGCCGTTTCAAATGACATTGGCTGACTTAGTATGAGATTCGAAAAGGAAACATTGGTTCTGCTGTTTGTCGTTGATAACGTCAGATCTCTATCATGACGCGCCCATAATTTAGTCTGTGGCTCTTGGTCAATCCAGTGATGGATCCAGCCTGGCAAGTGTGTCACGGTGTCCTCCGAGGATCGTACGTACGTCGCCAAGTCCTTCCCACGACCGGGTCAC
>JBBPOM010000930.1:0-15803 GCA_038091455.1 Leccinum uliginosum | reverse complement strand
CCTTCGTCACCCTTAGATCCTCGCCTTCTTCCCACTCCTCGTACCAGGGCAATTTTTTGACAGGCATGGTCTCAGCGTTGACGGCAGAGGCTCGTCCATCGCATGCTTGACGCGGAGCTCGACGGTTGGGATACCGAGTGCGTCGAGCTCGGCGTCGTCATCGTCCGCCATCGCTGCAGCTGCTCCTGCTGCGGTTGCTGCTACGTCGGCTTTGCTACCCTGGAAATTTTTGGTGGGCTCCGAAAAGAGCGCCGCACTGGATACCACGGGGTCTTAAATTATTGAATGACATGGTCGTCACGCCCGACGTGGAGCAGGGAAGGGTGGAAACCTGATAAAGGGGGGGATCTTGGGCGAGAGCTGGGACGATGTCGTTGGAAGCGATGGGAAGAGACTCTGTAGCCATGGCCATGTTGCTGGAAAATTGGACGTGTTAGCACACTGGCAGGGTCTGTGTGTCAAGGAGAAGATCCCGACGATTCAATTATGATACAGTCCGGTATCGCTCGCGCTGGTTCGCAGCTGAAAATGATGATATCCAGATAGTTGTGCACCAAAATCTTGGTCGGATCGTACGGTGGTTCGATCCAGACACTCAGGCTCGAGTTCAGTTCATACTACGGTAACACGCTCGCGCTCAAGTAGTAGACAACATACGAGCGGCGGTACTGTTAGGATTTCGTGCACCACCGCTCTCTCGCAGACATCTTGGTGAGTTTTGCGTATGTGCGTGCTGTAAAGAATTAGCTTGCACTGGTGCCAGAGTGCCAGAGTGCCACCGCCACCTGGCGCAGCATGGAAGAGCTGTGGAGTGAAAAGCAAAACGAGGGCCACTGCGGTGGACCGGTGGTTACATAATATTATAATAATAATAAAAGCGTGGCTTGTTTGCCTGGCGCCAGCCTTGCACAGTTTCGGTTTTGGTCACGGTAGACTGGGTTTGGACACTCAAAGGCCAGGACTACATAGACAGCTATCAGTGGACAGATAAATCGTCCTAGGTAGACTACAGGAGATGAGGTCGTACTACTACGACTGACCACAGACTGACCACTTGCTGACCACAGCCACAGACTGACTGACTGCAGACCGTTTGCCGTAGATCCGTGTATCTCATACTCGCTCACCCGCCGGATTTAGTCTCATAAAGCACCCGCTCGTCGATCCGCGGATGTCGGGCGTGTCGGATCGCCAACTTGTACCCGCAGCGAGAGTAAGAGAATCTCTTCTAAGTAAAATAACGCCAAGTTCATTTCCGTGCACTCGAGGTTGACTCAGCTGAGTGAGTGAGTCGGAGGGTAGGTTATTCCCGGCCGCCGTCTGCCAGTGCCCCATTTGCTAACTTTGAACGGTGGCTAGGAAACGCCGGGCGAGTACTTCGTCGGGGCTGCCAGTCCAGGCAAGATGTCCCTCAAACGTGCCATCCCTTGGCACCAGCTTTGACGGCCCGAAAGTGTAAAAAGAAGGCCAGCTGCCGTCCGCTTTACGTCTCAATCTTTTAGCCGGTCGTCTTCGGTTCACTGACCCTAGATCTCGATCTGGCTGGGTTCGGTTTTTTCCTGGTGGGTATCCTGCCCGGTTTTCCCTCAGGACCTGCTACTCGAACAGTAGACCTAAGCCTGCCGTGCCTCCGTATGTTGGGTACCGAAGGGCTCCCTGTTCTGCCTCGCTCAGATGTAAGCATCTGGCCGCATTTTCTCATTTTGGTACTAACTACTCTCGCTGAGTGGATGACTACTCGATCACAGCGACTGCTGACCAAAGTCTTCGGTCGAGTTTTATGCTCTGTCTCTTGGAGAAGCGCTGTCATGGCCCTGGTGGTTACGTTCCGAGGCACAGCCTCCAACGGCCTGTCGCCAGCTAAAGTCCGCAGCCCCTGGGCCCGTCCGTCCAATCGGCTCTCGCGCAACCGACGTAGGATTAATCCATCTCTGCAAGGGTTGTGGATTCATTTCAGCTCTTTAGCATATTTGGATAGCCAAGTTCGCTTGCTCGCCTTTGTTTTTAGTTCGTGTCCAGGTGCATTTCTCCCTCATCCTTTGTGTATACCCCCGGCAAACATGTCTTCCCAGTTTCGCTCCAAAGTGTCGATGAACTACGTCCTCCTCCCTACGCTTGACCCAGTCGCTCGATCCGGTTACTCTTCCCTCTCACCCACAGATCTGGCAACTCTCTCTGGCTCTGCATCCTCGTCGCCCCAGGAAGCGGGTTTGGGCGCAGGTACGTACCGGAGTGCTCCCATTCACAACCGTGAGCCCTTTTCAACAATAGCCCTCCTTCGATGAGGCTCAGACATGCACCGGACAGGTTCATTTTCTCCCCGTTCGTCTTCGGACGACGTGGAAACAGAATACAGTCTTTCTGAGGATTCAAACTATCTTGGATCTGACACAGATTCTCTGGCAATATCCTTACCTCATTCGTCCACTAAGAAACGGAATTCGAAAAGCTCAGACTCGCAGCCAGCTCCCCGCAAGAAGAAAATACGGTTGAATGCTCCCAGAGGCAGTGCCGGCTACCCAGCTGTGGCGCGCTTGCCCTCTCCTGGTCCATCTCTCATTTCCAGTTGTCTGGTCCCTCTCTGCCAAGAGAAATCACATGTCGACTCCTCCAAGGGTTGTCCATCGGTCCCCATCACCCAGTGCTCGATTCTCTACAAGCTCCGGATGTATTTTGGCCCCCATGGATTCGTATGCGAAAGATGTGGACATATATACCCCCCGGGACACCTCCTCCACCACATGCTCTCCAAAAAACATTCTGACGACCTCAGTATCACCGGACCACGGAAGGCTGAGATATACGAGGCAATTTTGTTCCATCTACTTACGACCCACGGCGTGCCAGAGGGGCTGAGTAGCTTTGATCTACCTCAAGCCGTCTCTGACGTCATCCCTGGCTTAACCCCGACCCAATGCTACCAATGTCGTGTCTGCCCAGTCCCTCGATGGTTTGGCTGGAAATCGCTGGTCAAACACCACAGGGAGATACACAAGGATGCGGATCGTCCGCATAAACCGTTGGCGGAGCCTCGGTACATCATGAGACCCTATAGGCTGGGTGTTCTGGGACATCAAGGGGGTCGTTCTGAACTGAGCGACAAGGTGATTCTTCTTCCCCGTGGTTGGAATCCTCCAAACTCTAGCTTGAAGCCTGCTCGAGCTACGATTCCTTCTACCCGACCGCTTCTACCGGTCTGTGCTCCCCACCTAGCTGCAATTGGATGGCCGCAGTATCTGCAAAGCCTTGGGAGTGCCGACGTACGCTGGCTAATGGAATTGGTAGATATAAGAGTGCCTACTGAAAAAGATCTCGCGTCTTTCCCTGAAAGACGTGCTACTCTGGAAAAGAGAATGGGCGAAGTGGATAGATTTTTGATCAAGTATCTCAAGGATGCTAACGCATTCCTCGAAAACCGTCATCCATCTGTTCGCAGAGCGATCACTTCTGGGTGAGTGGTTTGTCGTATTACATCAGTCTCACCATGGCTCATTTCCCTCTGCAAGCACAAGGGCTCATTTCCGGAAACTGGCGCCGAACACGTACACCCACTACCGCCTGGTGATGTCAAGAACTCTCCGACTCCTGCTCCGTTTTCGCTACTTTTCTCGCCTCAAAAGTCAGCAGTACAAAATGCACCTTGGTGACTTTTCTGTCGCGTGGAGCGAGCAGCAGTCGCAGGCTACTAGCAAGTTGTTCGATTTTCTCACTAAAGCAAGTAGCGAAGATGGCAGCGACGGTGTCCTACATACCCTTGTCCACGACCTGCTCGTTTCACTTGTCCACCACAGCATTTACAGCGCAGGCCAGATGGAGTGCCCCACCGATCAATCCCTCTTCCTCATTTCACTCAGACTCTCTCCGGAAGGAGATTTGCAATTTCAGCCCGCTAACCAGCTTACACGCGACTGTGCTATCCTACAGTACTGGTTCTTCTGCACCGTGGCCCAGATAGCTCGGTTGGAGTCTAGCTCGTCTGTTTTTTATAGCAGCGAAGATTGTCATGGTGGCGAAGAGGTCGTAACAGCCGTTCCAAAAAAATGTAGCTCCGTTGTAGCTCTTGGCCATGATAACGAGGAAGGAGACGAAGAGGATGAAGGAGAACTACTGGAAGAAGAAGAAATGGCAGAAGAAGAGCGGTCGGTTGTGCTAGAAGGCGGCGAACAGAGCAGTGTCTTGAAGTAATTATTCCTTATTTTCACCTATTCTCGCTCTAAGTGCTAACGACACGTAGAGCAATTCACAAGGAGAAGGAGAAATGGCTCCGAACCGTTCCGGGCCACGATTATTTTACTCCTTACGACCGCTTCAAGCATGTCTGGTTTCAAGCTGGGCCTACCGCTTACGCAGAGAGCGCTTCCATAGGGCACGGTTTCCAGCCTGATGGAACGACCACTGTCATTGACGCTGCTGGAGAGAGCCACCGATTTAACTTGGCAGAAATTGGACAAGAAGCTCGTCGGATCATCGTCGAACTTGAGCTTTTGTTGCGCCGCTCCCTTCCAGAAGACTGTATTGACCAATTTACCTCGTTCCCCGATCTTTCCCAGTTCTCAGATGATCTCGGCAACCCGGCCTCCATATTCCAGCAGAATAGCTATCTTCTTCAACCGGCTATCATCCAAATAACTCGATCACTTCTCCAGACATCGGGGGATGATAAGCGTCTTTATTCATGGTTGGGGTACAACGACGACCTGCTTTCATGCTTTCTAGCTGCCGTTGCACTCACGTGTGGCATTCCTCCACGAGCATTTCAGTTCGCTTCGCTTCAATACGCCCAGTGTCCTCAGACCGGTTCCAGCCGCGGTCTTTTCTTGATCGATGGAAACCTAGCTATCGCAAACCCTACTGCCAAGCAATCTGGCCGGTTCAAGCAAAATTGTTTATGGTTTTTACCTCCCGCGTTGTCCCTGTCCTTGCTGTTTTATCTAGGAGTCTTACGGCCAGTCGTCGTTGAGATTCTCACCTATCTCAGAAAGGAAGTCGTCCCCCAAACTGTCTATATCTTCTGCCATACGATTCTCAAGACCGGCAGGTCTCATTTCTGCACTGATGAGATACCTCAGATGTTGCAGAAGCTCACGAAAGGATTGGAGGTTGACATTTCCATTCGGCTGATTCGTCAACTCTACACTGCCTTTTTTAGGCAGTACTTCCCCGATCTTTGTGCTCCTGGACCACAGGAGGACTCCCTGGTAGACCGACAGGGGCAGCACCGCTTCTACACTGGCCAAAAACACTACGGGTTAATCATAACGAACGTCCCGCGCTCTTTAGGAATCGACCTTACGGAGGCCAGGAAAATGGGTGCAATGAGCCAGGTCCTTCATACAGTCTTTGGCCTTCGCTCCAGTGATGATCGCTGGCAGCCGCTCCTACAGCAATCTCATTTCCTGCCGAGTTTGAAGTACGAGGCACATGCGCTAGACACTGCCCGTGTACTGGCGATCTCTGAATACAGCATCTGTTCTGCTGGTCTTGGACCCCCGGCAGCCCTCAGAGCACGATCACTATTGGAAGATTGTCCATATGCACAAGTGGTGAGTTCTCTCTTGGTCCATAACATGCCCCACCGTTTCAACTGTACATCTAGCCCGCAAACCTAGGCGGAAGGTTTGGGGATGATGTTTTCACTCAGGTCCTGCATGCGCTGCTGTTCGGTGGAGGGGGTCCAAATCCATTCGACCAAACACCACCTGGTGGTTACTCTACAGCCGATGCTGCCAGAGCCATCGCACTGGTAAGTGCGCACGCTTCGTTTGTTTATATCCTAGTGTGCAGATTCCATCCGTTGTAGATCATCCAGTCCCTCGAAGAATGGTCGCAGGGCAACTACCAGCCCATCTTCATGCATATCGACTTAGCCGCTGGGGAATACTTCCGGTCCTTAAATCAGCGAGCAAAAGAAGTTCTTGCGAAAGCCAAGGACAGTTGGCCAGATGAGTGGTATAAGTTCTGTGAAGCCGTCCACACTTATCGCCCCATGGTGCACAGAGGGTCTTGGGAAAAGATTAGGGGCCTCCCGCCATGCCATCGCAACTCACCGTAGAACGCATATACATATATAATTCACCCTGTTTCAGTTCTTTTCCTTGAACGCGCACTGCCGCCACTGTGTCGATTGTATCACTACCTGGTATAGGCGCATGTACCTGCTACGGGCAACACGGAGGAATTGGCCGCGAGCGCTTGAGCTCTGACTCCTCTGTCGGCTTGCTAGCCGCTTATATTGAGCTGCTTTCAGCTTTTCGCTGATGTGTTGACTGGGACTGAGACTCAGAAGGTGGAGTGGTTGGACGCGGCGAGATGCCAAAACTACTGGTCGTCGCCGTCCGAGAAGGCGCGTTGATGCTGCTCCTCGGACCTTTGAGTTAAGATGGTATAATCAATGTTTATCTGCGCGATTACATGAGAATACGACACAACATGAATTATGGCAATGTTCAAAACCACAACTATCCTTCCGGTATAGGCATGTGTAACAACAAACCGGATCCGACGTAGTTACGACCAACCCGTTCGAAAAAGTCTTCGTCAAGATCCACGACGCGCGAACGTAGTTTTCGTCGACTAAGCCCTCGCCGGATTGTGTTGAATTGTACAACTAAAAGCAAAAACCCACCAAAAGCACTGTCTTTCTGGAGGACGACTGGGGTATGGACGGGTCCAGAGGCGCCGTCTTTTCGCAGTTTCAACTTCGCGCGCCACTTGGTGACTAGACGATCTGTGCAGTCAGATTTCGGCACCCAGGTGGGCGGCCAAGGCTCTCCGGTGCGGGATCGAGGGAAGCATCATTCGGCAAGAAGCGGCGTAGTTGGCTGGCGTGGAAGGTTGGAAAAATGTTCGTTGACTGAGGCAGGTCGAGAGTGTACGTCGATGTCTCAGGGTGCGCTCCGACGATCGTGTAAGGCCCATCAAACCGCGGCATAAACTTGGCAACGCGTTTGTTGTTGCCCTGTAAATACTCCCGTCGATTATGCTTTGTTGAAAGCAGGACACGATCACCTATGACAAAGTGGGGATCGGGTGAGCGATGCAGATTCGCAGAGGAAGCTTGAGCGGCCTTAGCAAGGAGAAGCCGGTCTTGAGCTTCCCACACGTCGGTTTGCAAGCGGGCGAGGAAACTTCGCGCATCTTCTGACTCGGGGTCGCTTTCTGACCCAGGCAGCAGAGGTGGCAGGAGACGTGGCGAGCGTCCGATGTGTAACTGGAAAGGGCTGAAACCCGTGCTTGAATTCAGTGTGTTCATTATGTGAAAACGCACCCGTGGCAGGGCTTTAACCCAACCACACTGATTCCGTTCGACCCAGTAACGTAGGCATTGGATAACAGACGCACGCCAGAACCGGGAAAGAAAGAGCTTATCACGGTCGGACACAATGTTGAGGGGGAGCCCATTTTCGCAATACCAGTGGTCAAAGAACAGTGACGCGAACTCGCGAGCCGTTACAGAGCTGCGGCAGGGGACAAGCCTGATGTCATCAGGCGGTCAGTAATGGTGACAATCGTGTTAAAGCCTTGATCGGCAGGCAGGGGACCAATGAGATCGATGGCGATAGAGTCGCCACGTCGATCTGGTATGGGAAGTGGATGTAAGGGTCCCGCGGGGGCAGTGGTGGGCGACTTGTTCCGCAAGCATTCACTGCAGGACGGGATGTAACAGTCCAGCAGCTCCTTCCGCATGTTCGGCCAGTAGTAGGCGGAACGTAGCACTGCGTAAGCCTTGTCACCGCCGAAGTGTCCAAGGCAGTCACGAGCTAAGCGGAAGAGCTTCTCCCGAATGGCGGGTACGCGAGGGATGACTAGGCGATCAGACAGAAACAGCAGGCCATCCCGTTCCTGAAGGTTAGGGAATTTTCCCAGGAAAGAGAAGAGGCGACGACAATAGGTGTCGTTGAGATACCCTTGCAGTATATCATGGACGAGCACGCGGTCAATTGACACGCTGAGTTGAGTTGTCGGGGTGGTTGGAAGTGGAGTTGGTGGGGTTGTTGGCATCGCAGACAAGGCAGCGACAACTTGAAGAACAGGTTGTTCTCCTCCCGCGCCCTCCGGAATTAAGGTGCGAGAGAGAGCGTCGGCCGCAACATTCAAGGGGCCATTGACGTATTGGATGGTCAGGTCAAATTGGGATAAGTACTCCGACCAGCGGGCTTGTCGCCGGGAGAGATCTTTCTGGGCCATGAAGTGTTCTAGAGTCAGTGTATACGGTCACGGGAGCCCCAAGGAGCTCAATGCGCCACTTCTTGAGGCTTTTAATTATGGCCAACAGCTCCTTCTCGTGTACCGGGTAGTTATGTAAGTTCGGGGCCGCGCAGCTGAGCAGATTCGAAGGCCACGGGACGTGCGGTATCCCAAGTCTCGCCCCAGGAAAGCACTGACCCAACACGAAAATCCGAGGCATCGCATGTTAAGAAAATCTTGTTCTTCCCTGGATTGTCATGGTCAATAACGGTGAGGCATTGCGGACTGACCAGCAAAGCTTTCAAAGCTTGGAACGCGTTTTGGTGGGCACTAGTCCAAGGAGGAAACAACCGGTCAGCCTCCTTTGTTGTTAGCGGAGTAAGGACACGAGTATGTTCCGCCACATTTGGGACATGGTGAGCGAGATACCGGACGTGGCCCGCCGTAGATGGAACCGGCCAGTCAACAATCCGGGCAATTTTCTTGGGGTCAGCCTCGACACCGGCACTCGAAATCCTATGACCAAGGACTCGGAAATCAATCTGCATATTGGAAAGGGAGGTCTTCTTATGGGAACAAAAGAGAGACGCAGCTCGTAATGCTCCCAACACTGCACGGCAGTTGACGACGCGTTCTTCAGTAGGTTTAATTAAGAATAATAAAATTCCTGAAGTTAAACTAGAGAAATTAAGAGTTCGAGTCTCTTTACTTGTAATTTACAGTTATCAACATGAGTTTAAGTAAGAAAAATAAATTAGTTAATTAATTAATCAATTTTTATAAAACATTATTTGTATCTTTATTTCTTTTCTACAAGTAATATTATTCTACACTCCTAAAGAAATCTTTCCCAGAAAATTATTCGAAAAAGAAAGGGTCTGCGACCAGATGATAATATCATCTAAGTAGATGTGACAGATTTTTCCAATAAGGTGTCGGAGAGCGGCGGTGACACGTCGTTGATGGAAGGCCGGCGCATTACGCACTCCCATGGGCATGACGGTCCATTCATACGACCCCCAGGGAGTAGTGACAGCCAGAAGGTGGATGTCGTCAGGATGGACACGAGACTGAAAGAAGGAGTTCGTCATATCAATTTTACCGAAGATTTTACCTTTTGCGCAATCACGCAAAATTTCATCAACACGGTGAGTTTAGTCAATGTCTTGTATGCCTTTGGGTCGGGGAAACCATCCGGGCAGTCGGTAGAGGTGTGGGTCACAAAAACGTGACGACATTTGAAACATCCGCTATTGTCTCTGAGCAGCTGGCGTTCCTCGGAGGTTAGTGGAGGCAGACGAGTCAATACCTGCTTCCTAGTGTTGGTTGAGTCCGCGCCAACAGCTTTATTGGTGCTGGTGACAGGCGCATCCGTGCGACGTCCATGCAGCTTTGACGAGTTATGAGAAGCGTCTTCCCTGCGTCGCGATTCTGCCTTCTTCAACCGCTTCGCATCCAGACGCCGGACGCCGTCTATCCACTTGCGGAAACCTTTCTCCTTACGGATGTCGGCGTCCCGGTACTTCAGTTTTAGCTGAGCATTCAAGTGGGATTCGATGTGCCAGCGCAGCAAGGTAGGTTCGATATGAGAGTCCGTGCCGGTGAGTAAGGTATTTTTGGTCTCAAGTTCGTGAGCCCAGTCACCGAAGGCACGCGTTTCTTGGTAACTCGCGAGTAAACTTTCGCGAAGGTCCGCGTCCCAATCCTCCGGCAGTCAAGTAGTCTTCAGCTCTGTGATGAAATCGTCAAAGGAAAGAGCTGTGAGTCGTGCGCGGTTGTTGCCCAACCACTCTTGGATACGCCGGTCATGTAAGTTCCAAGAGACCGAGCGAACTTGGTCGTCGTCTTCGATTTTTTTTACATCAAAGTACTGGAGACAACCGAACCGCCAGGATTGCAGAGTATCCACAGAGAGGTCTCCCGCCGTGAGGATAGCTGGTTTGTTTGGGATAACGTCACAGCGCGCTTGACCCGCCATGGTAGACCGACTGATGGATGGGAGTGATTTCGTTGGAAAGGGTTCGGAAGCGTCAGAATCCGAGTCAGTTGACAGTTCTAGTGGACGGATGGGACGGTGGGCAGGTGGTGGAGTGAGTTCTGGGAGGGGGGATGAATGCGGTTGGTGCAAGGACCGAGCGTGCTGAGCACGCCGTGTTTGGCTCCTAGTGGTACGCGGCAGCTTGTAGAATCTGTAATCGGAACGTAGGGAGGAAGGTATGAACGTTAAACAGAAAAGTTCAAGCGGAACGTAGTAAAGAAGGTATGATTGGCAAAGAGAACGGGACAGTAAAACGGCGGACGAAACAGTTCGGCGGTAACAGGTAAAGGCAGAAACGGCAGACAGAACAGTTCGGCGGTAACAGGTAAAACGGAGAGGTACTCTCGTTATAAATGTTAAAAAAAAGTGTAGGCACGAGGCCTCACTCAGACTTCTTCTCCCTGTCAAACGCGGAGAGACACGAGTTGTACATCCAAGAAATTTGGCCGAAGAACGATCCCAGGGGAATGAGGAATAGTTGGGCGATGAATTGAATGGTGAGGAGGATGGAGCATTATCCGACGTATTCTTCATAGAATTCGCTCGGAAATTGGAGCAAAAACCTGCCGAGAGTGACTGAGTTCACGGCGCCCTCTGCTCCTTGCAATACCACGAGCTCCTGTCCCGAACCAAAAACGCCGTCGCCAGGCGGACATCTCGCCGAGGGTATGTGATGGGTAAAGTGCAAACATCCTGAACCGATAACGAGGCAGGATATACCATTGCTAAGGATACCCCATAAAATCAAGGAGGATGGAAACCAATCATGATAGACAAAGCTTACTGAAAAGGGGGCAAGACTGGAAAAAATGGGGATAAGAGCGAAGTGGGGGGAGTAGGTGTTGACACGTTCTGGATACGCGACTCCAACAGCTTCTGGCTGAGATTGGCATCTTTCGGATAGTCTCCCGAAAGCGACGTGATGCATGCGTGACCAACTTCCACGTCGTGACCGGCGATCGCAGTGGTGAAGTGTTTTCTTTGCCACACTCGTCTCACCATTTCTCCATCGGGTTCATAGATTCCAGGTGAGTGATCACCACGGCAACCGGGACTCGGCCCTCGCACAGGGTCTCCTCGAAGAACTTGAAGCTATCTCGTTCAGAGAGGGTCAGTCGGCCCGATTTCTTGCAGAACACGAGCAAGCCGATGGCGCCCTTCCTAAATAGGTCGCGAACCGTAACCGAGTGGCGTCGTCTGTAGCACGCCGGGGCATTTTTCCCTCGATGTTGAGGCCCATGGTGCCCCACATGAGGAACTGCTGTGTTCCAGTGTTGATCGGGTAGGAACGAGAATGGGTCGTACAACTCCTGATCGCTGAAGATACTTCGGCTACGGGATATCCGGCGAATGAGATTGATGACCGAGCTCACCCCGGCACCAGATTCTCCAAAAAAAGACGACATTGAGTGAGCGCGGTGGTCTACTGAACTTGCTGAATAATGTAATTGTATCAGAGGAAGGCGAACGTGGTGGCGAATAGTTCGTACCATTTATACATCATCGTGAGCGACTGGTTTAATAACCTGTTGTCCGTCTTATCAATGCAGCAGGTACTATCGGACCACGCCCATCGGTATCCATTCTCGTGAACAACTTCACAGAATTTGCGCAGCTTGTCGTTTTGTAGGGACGATTTAAGTTCCGGGTCCGATTTGACCGACTCGACCAGCTGGAACGAAGGCTCCTCTCCTTCCCAGACATGTGAAAACATCACGTATTGGAAATAATCCTTCACTACACGCTGAATCCGTTCTCCATCCAGCTTCAGTGTCATCAAGGAGAGTAATTCCTTGAACCGGAGCTCAGACCCGAACGTATGCGCGCGCTCCAGTCCATCACATAGACGACCACTCTGCACATCGATGAGAACAAATGGACATGTCTTGGAGACGTCGCGAGCAATAGCATTGATGGTCCCCTCTGACCGGGCAGGTGAGATATACTTCTGCTCTTGCTCTGGGCGATTTAAGATGACATCTGCAGGTCAGTGAAATTACACGTACGACGAATATCCTGATCGGGCGACTTTTCGAAGATGGAAAACATGCGGTTGAAAGCGTCCACTGCTTCGTCGTAGTGCTGCAAAGCACGCAGTACTTCGTATCTTCTCTCGTATCCCCATGGACTCTGAGGGTCCGCTTTGATTGCCTGAGTCGATGAGATTCAGAGCCATCGGGGACCGAGAAAAAGGAATACCTTATCAGCGTCGTTCAGCGCATACGCCCGCAACTTCAGTGCTGCTCGACCTTTGCTTTGCTTCACAAACAGATGCAGGGTTGAAAGGATTCAAGAACAAAGCAGTCGAGTAACGTTTGATTGCATCTTCTGGATTGTTGGACTCCGCTGCAGCGTCACCCAAGTCTTTGAATGGCTCAGCATACTGCCGGATAGCGATAGCAAGACCGTCGATGTCCCATCCGAGTATCTTTCAAGCAATATTAGTATGCTTGAAGAGACGTGAAAATGAATACCTTACGGGAGAGATTGCTACTGGGTAGAAACACTTTTGAAACGGGATGGCATTGCACGCAAGCCTAGGCGATTCTGCGGCTCGTTCGTCACAGTGGCCATCTCTCAACGTAATGTCTCCGAATACGAGAAACATTTGCGCCTGCCCCAGACCCAGTTAATCTTGAGCACTAGAGAACCCCACCCTTTACATACTTGTACGGTGATATGCAGCGACTTGTTCCTCGTGATCTGAATCAAGTTCGTGCCGCAGGAAATAGCCTCGTTGTCTTTCCCGCATTCAAACAAGAGGATGGCTTAAGAAAGGCGTCATATTGATATAAGAAGCGATGATCAAATAAAATACCTTGATCAACGAGAGGATATCATCTTCCGTTGAGAGACCCTTACTACCCCTTAGAAAACGAAAGGTCAAACGCGTTTATGGCTGAGTCGTGCATGCCATTGATGTGGGTAATTGCGAGGGAAATGTGACCGATGACGGACTGCTGGACCTCGTTAGACTTGATGGTCAATGGTCAATACGAGGTAGCACAACGGATAATTCAAGATTACCTTTTTTGCACCGTCCAGGGCTTGACTGTACCGCCTTAGACGACACAACACAAGAGCTCTGTGAGCGAGCGCATGAGCATGGTGAACAGAATCCGAGTGGCCCGGGTGTCCGATTTCTGTTGTCAAGAGTTGCTCTGCGCGAAGGAAGTCGCCCCGGGTCCAAGGATCGCGTACGACATCATCAATATCACGATCAGCAACTGAGAGACTTCGACGATAGAGTCTTTAGGGCAAGCAAGTATGCCAGGTTATAAAACACTCACGATGAAAAGAATCAAAAGAAGAGTAGATTATAACTTTTTAGATTCACTTGCCAACCATGAAAAGTGAAAACCCTTACGTTTTCCACAAAGTACGTGCACGTAATAATATCACGAAAGTTCCAAAGGTAGTTTTTCCATTTTGTATGAGCCCAGGCGACCTGTCGTAGACGCCATATCCATAATTGACGCATGAGTCCGTTGCAGGTTTACTTCCCACGGTTTCTTGAGTCACGCATGAGTCACGCAGGACTAGTTTCGTGCCAAATTACATAAGGAGGCTGAGTCTTCGAGTGGTGGAACTCTCTTCTTCTTTAGCTCTGTCAGTTCTCATGACATCCCGCCTATCCACCACCGCCCCAGAACTGATGGTGCGTTCCAAAAACATATGTTTTTTTTACAATCTCTCCTATCCTTTTTTTATAGGATTTGCCCGAGCTTTCGGCAGTCATCCGCATCAACCATATGCGGCTTGACAGCTATGTCGACGAAGCATTCCATCGGGAGCTCGCTCACGTCATCTCTGGACAAAGCGACCACGAGAGCGGCTCAATTGAGACGCCTGCCGAGTCACGCCGTCAGGAAGCCATCCGTTCTATACCCGGGGTTGACTTGTCGACTCAGCAGCCCTCAGGCAAGAAACTCTCTAGCCAGCAGCTCCGCAGAAAAAAGTACCGGGCTCTGCAGAAAGCCCGGTACCCCAACTTCCCTCGCTTTTCAAGTTCGAAGAAGTACAGGAGCGCCCGCCCCATTGCCGTCGACTTCAACGCTAAGGACCTACCCGCTGCCAAAGGGGCATTCGTCAGCAAGCGCCAACAATGCGACACCTCCCACGAATGGACTCTGGATGAGCTGGTTCATCGTGGCTTTAAGGTTGTGAACTGGGACGGCCGGTCAGTCATCTCTTTTCTCTCTCTCTCTCTCTTTTTTTTTCCTTATGAGTCACGCGTATCTTGTTAGAACACCAACCGCCATTATCGACGAGGAGGACCGCGTCATGACTATCCTGGCCGGTCGACCTAGTGGTCCTGATTGGGATCAGGTCCACAAAGGGATGAGCACACTTCTTGAGGATGTCGGTGCTAACGTTAAAGCCCGCGGCAAGGAGCGACGAGGAAACTTTGTCTCCCTGTTCACTGGTGTCTCTTATGGAGGGGGTCAAATGGTGAGTCTATACCTTGCGCTCTCTCTGACATACTGAGTCACGCCTGTAGGCTCCTGGAAATCTCGTTCGCAAGCCAGCCGCCGTTATCGACGAGCTCTGCAAGAACATCAAATTTATCCGGGCTGCCGGGTTCATGAGCAGTGCGTTCTATAATACGTTTTTCTCCATATTTCTAACCGTCTTGTACAGGTTGTTTTGCGTTCTACGCGCCGAAGCTATACAAAAGCTATGCGGACAACCTTAGGGCGTTACTTGATAAGTACACTCACTTGAAGACGCCTTTCGCAAACAGCGTGTTTCCCACTTGCACCTTCAACTCTGGTGCTCGTGTGGTTACTTTAGAGCACGTGGACAATACAAACGTCCCATATGGCCTCTGTGCGATATTCGCATGCGGATCCTACGATCCCACTCTGGGTGGGCATCTAATCCTGTTCAACCTGGGGTTGGTTGTCGAGTTTCCCCCCGGATCGACCATCCTCCTCCCTTCTGGGACCATCCGTCACGGCAACACCGCCATACGATCTCAAGAAACCAGGCAGTCCTTCACACAGTACTGCCCAGGTGGGCTGCTTCGTTGGGTCGCCTATGGGTTCAAGGCGGTCAAGGCCGTGTCTGCCTGCGTCAAGAAGGAGTTCGAGAAGACGCACGAGCAACGCAAGGCTCATGCGGTTAGCTTGTTTTCTAAGGTGAACGAGCTGCACGACGATAGGGTTAATGTGTTTGACCTCAAGAGTTATTCTTAGTTTTTTGAATAGTAATATAACGCTGTGACTCATTCGAGTAGCTGATAGCGCGTCACGTTACACCACCCCATCAGACCTCAAGGCCTCATCCACCCCGTCAGCGGAACATGACGGCGGGGTGACGACACGCTCGACTCAGCGACGGAGACGAACTTGCGACGAAAGCGACGACGACGGAACGTGTACGTTCGACTCGAACGGTGCCCGTTTCTCCCCCTCTCCTTACTTCCCTCTCTCACCCATCTCACCCACCCCACCCTACCAGACCTCGTCCGTGTCGACAGGCTCTATTCGAGGACAAGGACGCGACGACGGAGACGGACGACGAGGGCGACGACGAGTCGACGCGATACGTTCAACTCGAACGGTGAGTTTCTCCC